>CAHIKZ030004683.1:2347500-2385000 GCA_903632075.3 Acanthosepion pharaonis
AAGGCCTCGTCTTAGAAATTCATAGAGAAAGCAATCATTTTTGTAATAATTAAGACTTAAATCTAAAATAAAGGTCTGTGGTTGACCTCGCCCCTCTCTATAAAGCACGGCATCTACGACTTGGACGTTTAGAATGTTATGATAATAATTAAAATCTCTCTTTGGATGCTTGCCATCGTGTGATGGCAAGCAATCTCGTCTGGAAACAAGTGTATCTTTAACTAGTTATTATGGCCTAATGATAAAGCAGACTCTACGTGTTTAGGATGTAATTATTCTGGAGAAGCCAACTTCGTTTCCAGAACGTGACTCAAAGCAGCAGCTGCATAATTATCGATAACCTTCGAAGTATTATCATAAACATTCCTTTAACCTGTTTGGCGCCAAATGTATTTTTTAAAGTTGTGAATTTAAAGTTATCAAAAGCCGTATGTGGCATCAAAATGTCGAAAGAAAAGTTTTTAAGGAGAGCTTGTAATTTCATGATATGCTAGACTTATACATTATATATACAATAAAATCTGTATATTTTTTAAAATTCAAAGTAACTTCTAACCTTGACTTTCTCGAGTTAATAGTGAGAGAAGAAATATATCTTCACTATTCAGAGACCAAAAATTCCTGGCTGATATCAGAAACTTGAATTTAGAAATAAAATATATATAAAATGTATATTCTATTTTCACTATTTCCCTGTTCCCTCGTATGGAGTAGCTTGGGTAAGGCGGAGCAGAGGTTAAGTTCGACCATGGGAAATTTGTAAATAAGCACCAGGGTACAAATTCACTTCCGAAGAAAAGAACATTCTAAAAATTATATATTTTTGAATTCAAATTAAAAACAATCTCAAGTTAATACTGAAGAAGCCAGCAGCAAAGGAATGCACACTCCACTGAACAAGCAACTAAATGAGCCACATAAGAAAACTTATCATCCGAATACAAGCATCAGAACTACAAAACGCAAAGAAGTAAGGGCTACTGCAATCCTAAATATCGCTCTTAATAAAGACCATCAACAGGAAAATTATCATTGCCTGGTTTTGTTCGTCCTTGAATGGAAAAAGCATTCTTTTATTTATTTATTTAATAACCCCACACTGTCCTTAAGGGGTTCTACTGAGAAAACTAAATTTAAACGATACTATTCCCTTTCTATATATAACACGAAACACTTGAAATCGAAGTAAAAGCTCATACTCCCTTCTTCGGTGTGAATTTCTCAATCATAGTGTCAAAAATCACCTTGATAACCACACACACACACACACGCGCACACACACACACACACACACACACACACACACACACATATATATATATATATATATATATATATATATATATATATATATATATATATATATATATATATGAAGAAATATAATTTTAAGGTGTGCAATATTTATGGGATAAAGTGCTCAATATCAGAGATAGTGTGTGTAAATATAAAAGTGAACATAGAAGTTAACATTTACAGGTGACAGACTGTTTCATGCCAGACGCAATCATCAGGCCATATATATATATATATATATATATATATATATATATATATATATATATATATATATATATATATAATGTATTACCAATATAGGGTTACAAGTGACAAAGACAAAGATGTGTGTGTACTATATTGTTCAATAATTACAGTAATGTCGCACTTATTTATGTTTTTGTGTAATATTTGAATTGTTTGCGAGATGGATGTCTCGCCATTTAAAATCATTAACCTTTGCATTAGTTTTGTGTGAATAATTCATGTATTTGTAAATTGATTGCACGTTTATTGTAATTTAAATAAGTGATCCATGTGCGACTTTTGGTTAATAAGTGCGACATTACTGTAATTATTGAACAATATAGTTCATGCCACTTTGACAGTAAAATTTACCAGTAAAATAATTTGTTCATTACCATATTTGGTACAAACGCAAACATTTTAAAAAAGAAATTCAAAAATCAAACTCAGCGTTGCTTTGGCGCGTTCAAAACCAATATCTCATTTTCAATAGCATTTCGGATACAATACACATATATTTTCGATGTCCTCTTATTACTAAGAGAAAAAAACAAGAACAACATCTATTATATACCTGAAGATGTCTGTATGAACAGACGAAAGCTTGTGTAAAAATAACAACTAATACGGCAGAAATTTATATGAACAGGGATCAATTCATTCATAACGGATCTAAGGTTTTTGTGTAATATTTGAATTGTTTCGAGATGGATGTCTCGCCATTTAAAATCATTAACCTTTGCATTAGTTTTGTGTGAATAATTCATGTATATATATATATATATATATATATATATATATATATTATTAGTAGTAGTGGTAGTGAATTCAAGTTTTAGTTTTCAAGTTTTAGTTTTCAAAGGTTTTCCAACTATCGCAGAAATTAAACAAGCCGAGCCTGGTTAGTACGTAGGCGGGTGGCCGCTTGGGTATACCTGATGGTGTTAACTTGTATGTGCGGGTGGTGAACGGATAATATTCCAGAATGAGAAATTGGAGTGCTGAGTGCCAATTCCATTCGGGTTGCTTATATTTTACACGCGCAAATACCCTTAGGAAATGTATGGATCAACCCCTCCGCTCTCCATCATTGGGTTAATTATTGGGGAAGAGCAACCTTGGATTAAAATAACAACAAATATTAGGAAATGTGTCCCCATGTCAATAATGTAAATAAAGATAACTCTTCAATTCTTAAATTCAGAGAGATATCTATCATTTTTAGGCTTAAATGTCTGCACATGTCCTTCCTCTGCGTTAAAGGACGACATCTACGACTTTCATGTCTGGAATATTATAATATTTAAAATCTCTCTTTTGATGCATGCCATCGTGTGATAGCCAGCAATCTCGTCTGGAAACAAGTGAATCTTTAACTAGTTATGTATTTGTTCTCATTTAACTCCAAAAAATAATCTTTATTTATGATTTTCTTCCCTTTCTGTTATATGCACTTACGTGCAAATATCCTTAGAAAGTATATATATATATATATATATATATATATATCCGACCCCGAACTATGGGATAAATATTAGGGTACAGTAAAATCTTCAGCTTTGATTGGCAATCTGTCTAAGAGAAGGATAACTATGAATTAAAATCTGTATTTAGCCTTTGCTAAGAACATAATATACAGTTAAGGATACAATAACTTTTTGATCAAACCTGAGTTCCATTGGATGCTTAAAGATGCTTCTTTTAAAATTCTCATAGGGATAATGCTCTGATTGAATTATAGAATTGCAGGAAAATAATTTGTTCTTCTCTGTTTATTCCTCAGAGTTTGAAGTTAAGTAATTATGTAGTGCTACTTCACAATGAAATTGGTACTCAAATTCAAATAAGCCAAATATGATGATCACTTCCTCTGGCCTCCAATTGAAGAATCAAGTAACCTGAATTTGTCTTTTGTGTTTTGAAAGCATCGAAAAAATTTTAATAGAACGTGATATAAACGCCTAACCCAGTAGAGAGAGATTGGCAGTGACGAGAATGTAAAATTGATATTTCGTTGCTTGTTCTACGAAGCCGGATACACAGACTGTCACTGACGAAGTACCGGGGTGAAATAAAATTTAATGTTATAGCTGAAAGGTATTTATTATCATTTGGTCTATACTTACTCTTCATTACAATTATCCCTAAATAGATATGGAGATATCAAGCTAAGATATGTATTTGTTCACGATTTATACGTAAATTAGAAATTACTCAGAAATTTTATATCTTCATTATCTAAGTTAGAGGAACGGTATTGCGTTAGCAAATATTGCGCCGTAATGTGACGTTTTTGCTTTCTTACAAAAAAAACAAAACAAAAAAAAACGCGCAAGCAGGCAGAAACCTGATCATCATAATATAGGTTAAGTTGATGCGAAACAAAATGAAGGAAGGTAAAATTTTCTTATTTTTACTTTCTTAGATTTCGTCGTTTACATTATCAATGCCTATCATTTGGAAAATTACTTTTATGTGGAATATTACTTTTTGGAAGTTAAGCAAGACAAAAGAGAAGATTGGCTCCGGAGAGGGCTCAGATAGAGTTCAACCCCACTGTGTTGATAGTGAATGGCAAGAGAACGCCATTGGGATGCCCACCGGAAGAAGATATAACAATAGTGGTGGAGGAAGATGTAAAGCTACCCCCTAGAACGGCGGTGTCGGGAAAGGGTAGGTTAAAGTCAGGGAAGAAAATAGGAAGAGGACCCCTGCAATTGGTCCCTGTAGAAGGGAAGGGCCTAGAAGAAAATGAGGTAACTCTGTGTGAGACGGTGGTGGAGGCAGCTGAATTAGTGCCCATTATGATGGTGAACCAGGCCCAAAAGACTATAAAGGTTAAGAGAGGGGAAGAGCTAGGAAAAACACTACCCCTACGGACTCTGTATCGGGTGAGATTCGAAGAGGAACGAGGAAAACTCGTAGAGCAAACAGAAGGAATATTGGACGAAGATATATTAACACCGGATCAATTTAGAACCAGAGTGGGAGGTAGAGGATCAAATACCCCTTTCCCAGCTCAAGGAAAAGCTAAGAAACAGGAGAGATCTAGACATAGAGTCAAGAGGTATTGGAGACGTCCAGGGCGAGGATTCTAAACAGAAGGAAAAATCAGGAGAGAAAGAGGAGGACAAAACACCTCCTGGACGGGAATTAAACACAGAGGAAAGGTTAGAGGTTGAGCAGGGACTACCTCTGAAGATGAGATTAAGAAGGGTGAAGAACCCCAAATCTCAGTAGAACAAAGAAGGCTGTGCAGAATAGAAGCATTCGGTGTCGACAGATAACGACACTGGCTCATTCAAAAACCTGCTGGCTGACTGTGGTGGATGTGGATGGAGGGGATGGAGTCACGAGCTGCACCTCACAAGGGACGGAAGAAGATTATTGGCATTGCTAACTGGCCATCAGTGGTGTCATGAAGTACGACCTTTGGAGTGGGCGCCACGCACACCCGTCCGGACTATTCTGTCTGCTAGGAGTTAGTTAGAGGAGGGAAGAGATGAACTTAGTAAGAAATTATGGAATAATTGAGTAATGAATTTGGCAAGACTGAATGGTTATGAAGAATAACAACAAGAGAATTTTGTTACCTTGCAGGAATGATCAAAATGAAAGGGTTGATGATGATGATGATGGTAGCCACACTGATGGTGACGATGGCGGAAGCTGGGAAGCACAGCCGAAATACCATTTTTAAAAAGACGAGTGAAGTAATAATAACCAGGTCTAAATGGTTGATCACATTCGTGATAGATTTGAAACCATACGATTCGCTACTAAATAAGCTAAGAAATGAGCTAACGCAGCTGGGTGCAGCCCGGTTGAAGGTAGGGCAAGATTATCCCAAGGAGAAAGGGTATCTTAATTTATTACACTCCCTAGAATCGGAGTCCACTATGATAGAGGCTCAATGGAGGGACATGCAAAATTACCTGAAGGGAATAGAGTTACTGCAGACACGGGAAAAGAGATCAGTAGTTCCGACTGTGGGAAAAGTGTTAAATGTCCCGTTTGGAACAGTGACTGAAGATAATGTTAAATTCGTAAGAAGAAAACTGAGAGAAGTGGAAATAAACCAGAGGACGCTGGCTCAAGTGGCAAGGGAGAGTGTCACAATATTAAATGTGACAAGGTTGGAAGTGGCCAAGAATAGAGCCAGAATCAATTAATTAATAGATAACCTGGCAGGGTTGAGACAAGAGGTAATTAATGATACAGAAACTGTAATGATCGAATTACAGGAAATGAGCGGATTCATGCAAATATATTTCCAACTGATGACAATTACGAATAAGGTACGACAAACTAGTCAGTCGTTGACGACCTTGCTGGAACATGTGAGAGCGCAATTAAACATGTTGTCATTGGGACACCTCTCCACAAGCATAGTAAACCCGGGTCACCTAAGGGAAGTGCTACTCGGAATACAGACCGAGTTACCTCATCATTTAAGGCTGCCAGTGGACCCCACCAAAGAATTGTGGAAATATTATAATGCACTGGGATGTGTGACCTTGTTGGAAAATAGACGACTATTGGTTGTGATATCTGTTCCGTTGTTAGATAGAGAGAGTATATTCGAGATATACCAGGTTATAAATTTACCCATTCCCTACCCCAGAAGAGATCAAGGTTTGGGAATGATAGCAAAGGTACAAAGGTGGAAACAGAATACATAGCTTTAAATTCGGGGAGAACGAAATTCATGTTGCTAACAGCTGAAGAAGCTAGAAAGTGTAGAAATGATACTCTAGGGACTTGTACCTCGTTAAGCCCTATCTATATAGCTGGTAACCACAAAATGTGCATACTAGAATTGTTTGAAGGGAAGAGAGAGGGAATTAAGAGAACTTGCCAAGTAGAGGTATTAGCAAACACGGCATTACCACAAGCTATCAGTGTTTCAGACGGGGTGTGGGCAGTAGCCTCACAGAAACTTATCACCTTGTCTAGGGTATGTGGGGGAGAGTCCACAAGAACATTAAGAGTAAGGCCACCATTATCCCTGTTAAAGTTACCCATGGGATGTTTGGCATTTGGGATATCTATTTCCTTACCCCTCTATTACCAGGAAGAAGAAAGATATGAAGAGAAAGATTCAATCATAGAAATGATTGGCAGAGGCTTAGTCAATTGTACAGAGTTGTGGGAGCCAATAGTGAAGGGATTCTCCAATGTTACCTTGAATAAAATGCCAGTACTAATGAAGCCGATAGAAAAGATCGATATGGATCAATTGAGGGACAAGTTAAGTGCGTTGGGAAATGAAGGTGTGGCTTGGGAGGACGATGAGCAGATCGCGATAAGTTGGTCGGTAGTGATGGGTACATTCATAGTTATAGCCATCGGGGGTATAGTAATATGGAAGATTAAGAGTAAGAGGAAATTAACGAGCGATAATCAAATGAGCATGCAGCAACTCGAGAGGGAGATGCCGAGCAGTGTTCCTTACTCATACAGAATCGGCGAAGAGATTGCAGGAAGACCGGCGGAGGAGGCTGGCGTGAGACCGACACGTGCGGCGGAAAAACCTCCCACAGCGGAGAGGAAAACATTGACCAAGAAGAACAAGCCATAGTAACCACACACCTGCACCCACAGGCACACGCACACATTACATTACATATAGAATAAAAGAACTTGAAAAAGAACATTACATTTGCATGTAGAACAGAAGAAGATGAAAAGAACATTTACATTGCATGTAGAACAGAAGAAGTTGAAAAAAAAAGAACATTACATTGCATGTAGAAAATTAGTATAGAATTGCATGGGACAGATGCATGATGCATGCTAAATGGTGTATTTGGGTTTAGGTGTCATTTACGTGTAAATGACAAATAGTTTAGGGAAGGATTGTGGCACCATTTACCAGGGCAAAAAGAAAAGAAAGTAAAAAGAGTTCGGGAAAGAGAGTTCAGAGAGTTCCAGAGAGGAGTTCAATCCAGAGTGATCAGTTGAAGCAGGCCTCGCAGCTGACTAAGATTCGCGCAGCTTACGGACTCATCTTCAATCCAAGAACAATTATTTTGAAGAACGACTTAGATCCATACCACAAAAATAAGTTTTTCGACTTTCGCCTGAAGACACACCAAGAACCAATTTCTTGAAGAACAGACAACTTAAAGTGTTAAAACGCGCCTAACAAAAGAACAACGTGTCACAATCCATATAACGGGTCGGGAGATAGACGCAGTCCTATGTATCCAGCAACTAGACATAAAGTATTGTTATCCTTTTTTTGATACCTTGAACTTTTGAGTTATCATTTTATTTTCTTTTATGCATATTTGTGCGGTGTCACCCTCGTTTGAACTTAATTTGCATTACGGCCCCAACTACTGATTGATTTCGTCTGCCTAAGATCAATTCACAACGTGGGTAGGCAGACTGGAGATCAACGCAGTTGTTTTGGTAACCAGACGTTGGAAGCGAGTTGGGAACGACGAGGCTGATATCGAATCTAACCAGATTCCCATCCGAATCACCAAAAGGTTAGAACGTCACATTTGGGTGCCGCGACCGATACCAAACCAGTTGGTCGTCACAGGACGGGACAACACGACTGACGCAAACAGGCGGACGTCACGTTTGGAGCGGCGACACCCGAACGAAGCAGCGAGGAGCGAGCGAAGGCTGTGTTTAGGGACGTCACATTGACGATCATTGCTCTCCACAATTTCTTATCCTTTGTAGGTTTTACTAATTTTTTTCTTTTTACTATATATCCTAAACCCTGTTTTACCATCTATCTACACAAGCTCAAGTTGGGTATACATTGTTTTTTACTTACCTATGAGGGCCAAACATTGTTTTTTACTTACCTATGAGGGCCAACATTGTTTTTTACACACCTATGAGGGCCAACATTTCCAATCCTTCTTTACCCGTTATGTGCACTGGAAGTTGCCACCGTCCCTTTCTGATGTAAACTATAAGTATACTTTTTGTTACCATTTTCTCTAAAACTTTGTCGTTCATGTTCAGTTTATAACATTCTCATCATCCAACTGTAGAACCACATTTCTGTTGTTTCAATCCACTCTGCAGCTGCGATGAGATTGTCCAGCGATTCCCTGCTATATAGAAGTGCCGACAAATTAAAAGTAAACGATGCCATATCCTGCAATAATAATAATAAAAAAATATTCCTTTTTGATTGGTCATCTTAAACATTTCCAAAATCCTGTAGACCTTGACCGGAGATGTTTGATTTTGTTTTCCATTTTTTTTCTTAAGGCGATGAGAGCTAGAATTAAGAATATCTCAAAGATAAGATTTCATTAGGAGCTTGAAAAAGTTACGCGAGATAACTTTTTACTTAACAAAATATTTCATCTTATATGTTCATATAAGCTTCTACATCAAACATCTGATTTATTAAGATATTATATATAAAAAATGTCATAGTCGTATACAGACAATTGAAGATAAGGAAAAAAGAAGCAATATGTCCGTTAGTATCGATTGCATTATATTAAATCAATGCAGCTAAGATTTTTGACTTTCTTTTACTCATTATGCATTTATCTTACTACCGCTTCTCGGTTCGTTCTGTTTGTTTCACGGAGAATCTGCATTAGCAAATTGTCTTTCTGGCAGCTGAAGTAAAACAAAATCGATGAATTTGCAAATTTTGACCTATAATTTTGACCAACATTCAGTAGTCATCTTCTTATATTTATGAGATGAGATATTGTAACTATTTACACTACTTACATCGTTCGAACTGTTGTCCTCATCTATATTGCCATATTCACGACATTTCGACCCAGTGGATAAAAGCGTTGGCTGAAGTAATCGCAAAAATTAACTTGACCCACTGAGTTGTGTCTTAAATGCCTTGCCATAGCAAAGGGAACAAAACTTGGAGAGATTGAGTTACTAAAGGAAATTAACAGAAACATAGATATCTAAAATAAGCATGGCACGTAGAATTAGAACAATCCATGAACAAAAGAAAGTATTCAGTTCGAAATTCCAACGTATATTAAGGCCGGGGCGTACAACGACTGAAACATCGTGAATATGGCAATAACGATGAGGACAACCGTCGGGACATTGTAAATAGTGAAAATATTCGCTAGTCAGTTTTTAACTTGTTCACTATAAATCAAGATGAAATATATTATTTGCAGGAAGTATAATTAACAAACACAAGAAAACTAATACATTGATATTATTGTTCGTATCAGTTAATATATATATTTTTTATTGTGATTTAAGAAATTTAGTTTTTGTTATGGGACCTTACCCATAATAACATAATGGACTATTCCATAAATACTGCGCCTCAAGAGAAAGCAGGGAGTTCCGTCTGAAGACTGCAGTTCAGTCTGAAGTCTGGAGTGAAGTCCGTCAGGAGTCTGTCAGTCAGGCAGTGTCAGTCAGAGCGAGTCAGTCGAGTCAGAGGCAGTCCGAACAGAGTCGCGTTCAGACAATTACTACTAAACCTGATTGTTCGTACTAACACTTTCTATCTCTCCTGTTTGTAATATATCTGTGTTATTCCATATCCGTATTCGAGTTCTTCTTTATTGGTTCTACCTTGTACTATCACCGTGGTACAAGGAACCGGACCATAACATTTTTTATGTTGGATATTTTTCATGCGGGAATCTAGAGTTAATTGATCGCAGCTCTTTTTATCGGGTACGGAATATAATCTAATGGAACACTATCTAAATTTTCATTCTAAAACTCAGTTAATCTTCAATTATATGTACAATGTGACTCATTTTTGTTTTGGGTTATTGTTCAAACGAGTTTCAAATAGATATATTTTAACGCAGTTTAACGACAGTACACTGCAATACTAAACGGTCATCAGAAGGATTTGCTTCTATTTGATCTGACTAAATGACCAAATATCGGAAATTATTTCGCAGTCCCTTCTTGGATAACCAGAGAACGTTGCAGTACCTAACATTTTAGTGCCAGTTATTGATTTTGTTATGTTTGTTTTAAGTCGCTTTTCCCTTAGCCTAAAAATTAATCGGCACTATTTTTAGGTATAATGAAATGGAGAAACACTTTCTATGCCCAGTGAGTTTTAAAGTGTGTGTTTAAGCAAAACAGCTAGACATAAAAAGGCCAAACAGTATTGAGAGTAACGTTATAATTTTGTTTAATGTTGCTTTATTTTCGTACATATAAGATAAAGAGAAAAAACAAAGGGTTATGAAGACAAAAATGAATAATCATGACATTGCTTTATTTAAAAAACAAAACAATTGAAGACTATTATATCTGCTACTACTAGGAATAAACTGTTGAAAAAAGCTGAAATAAAAACGAATAACAATTTAATACTCATGGCAATGCTTTATCTCTGAAATTCAAACAACTCAGAGCTATTACATATGTTGCTAGTTGGTGTAATATATTCCATATTACTAAACCTAAGTAAATACGAATCAGAAATATATAATGATTAAAAAGCTTTATCAAAAAGTCAAGCAACTGAAAACTATTGTAGAATCGTGAATTCCACCCTTTATGCGTGTGCGCGCGCGCGGATTGCACCCCTTCCTGTCACGTTCAGCTAGACATAGCAGTAAACAGCCCTTTTTGGCTGTCGTGAGGAAGGTTGCTGGCTAGCTACTCCTGATACCGTCTAGGATCAGAATTTGAAATTTTCCCGCGCGTTTCCTGACGTCACCGACGAAAATTTTTTTCAAGTTAGTTGCGGCCTGATTTTCAAGCTAGAGGGTCAACTCATTTATTCCGTGCCCCTAACCCATACGTGGGCCGGAATATCTTATTCTTAACTAACCAAAACTTCAACATGTCGATATCACACGTTTCCAAGACTTATCCTCGTCTTGATGCGAACAGCCTGTTGAATTTTCTCCGTTTTCAGCTAGAAAATGTAGAGTTCTACGACACTGTCGTCAATATATTTTTCCAAGACCAACTCCTCGTCTTGATGCGAGCAACTTGTTCGAACTTTTCCTCTTTTACTACCAGAGTTCTACGACACTGTCGTCACCACACATTTCCAAGATCGATTCCTCATCTTGATGCGAACAACTTTCGAACTTTCCTCTCTTCACTACCAGAGTTCTACAACACGGTCGCCCTCGCGCCTTTCCAAGACTAATTTCCTCGTCTTGACGCGAACAACTCAATTTTCCTTCACTGAAGATTGTTGAACTTTTCATACACCTTTGAAACTTCTAATCCTTACGAACCAGTTCCAAAAAAAGATAACTTGACACACACATTATTAAACCTCGCAGTGAGTCCCTTTCCTATTTGTGTACGCATACACCTTTCGTAGGCCAGTGCTGCAAACTACCGGGTCCGCAACACTATTACATCTAATATTACTTCTACTACTACTACTACTACGTAGAGGTAATATCCTTAAGCTGAAATAAAAAGTGGTACAATATTAATCGAAATATATATGAAAGAAATTCAACCAAATGAAAACTATTTTACCCAAGCAGTAGAAATAAGCTTAAATAAACACTCATTGATAATTATAAATATATAATAGTAAAAATTAAAACAACTGAAAACTAATACAATTTCTACGACTAGGTTTAAGTAAACAACAAAAATAATGTGAAATAGAAACGAATGAATTATTAGGAAAACTACTTTTCCTCGGAAACTCAAACAACTATTACTACTACTAATACTATGTGTAATGAAACCGTAGAAATAATCTCAAATTAAAAAAAAATTAAATTAATATTCATGAAAATGTTAAGAAATTAGATTAAAAAAATGAAATCTATTGCATCTACTGCTAATAGGTCTATCTTATCAATAATGACATCATCAAAGATTTTCCGACAATGTAAAACCGTTATTTCTACAAGGTACAAACAAACTATAGTAAGGATCCAATAATGACGTCTATTGCAAGGGTTAGCCGTAATCTTTCTTACATAACATTTTGGTTTCAGTTACACACATGTAACAACCTTGAGAAACCCACTACCTTGAGTGATTATTCGGTCTTCTTCTTCTTCGTCTTCTTCTTCTTCTTCTTCTTCTTCTTCTTCATCTAGGGTTCATCTCCATTCAGGACTTTGGTGAACACGGTTCTCCACATTTTTTGTCCTTTCTAGCTCTTAAGAAATGTATTTTTGTTATTTCTCCTAAACCCACTTCCGCCATCCATTTACCCAAGCTCGGTAAATAGGTTATGCATTGTTTTTCTCTTGCCTTCAATCTGTCCTGTGAACATCAATTTTTCCAAGCCCTCTTTCCTCATTATGTACCCTACAAATTTCAGTTGTCTCTTCCTGACGTTAAGTATACGTTTTCTTTTCCTTTCTATTTTCTTAAAACTACGCTGTTGCTCACATGTTCAGTCCATTTTATCCTCAACATTTTTCTGTAGAACCACATTTGTGTTGCTTCAGTTCTAGTCTTACTCTACGAGGAGATTTTCCAGCATTCATGGACATATAGGAGGACTGATATCACGTAACAGTTCAGTACGATAGGTATCTATCTATCTATCTATCACACACACACACACACACACACACACACACACACACACACACACACACATATATATATATATATATATATATATATATATATATAATAGATAGATAGATAGATGTGGTGGCAATAGTCACTATATAGTTATTTACAATCACAATTGCGACAAAAGCAATTAATCAACAGTCCAGAAATTTATTATTAAAATAGTTTTGATTAATTCTGTTTGATAACAATGAAATGGTATCGTAGACAATAGAAAATTAATTACCGATAATGTTCCAAATCCAAGCCTCCTGCTTCATTGCTTTGCTTTCTCTTATAATTAACTGTATAATGTCTTTATTGCCACGCTATATATATATATATATATATATATATATATATATATATATATATAACACTCAGAGGCGACAGTCTGTTTCATGCTAGACGCGGTCTGACGATTGCGTCTAACATGCCTGTTAACTATGAGTGTTGGCATCAATGTTGACTTTTACATTTAACATACCCTCTGTCTCTGATATTGAGCACTTTATCCCATAAATATAGAATACCTTAAAACCATATTTCTCTCTCTCTCTCTCTCTCTCTATATATATATATATATATATATATATATATATATATATATATATATATATATATATATATATATATATATATATATATATATTGACATTGAGTGCTGGTCTTAATAAAATAGTGCTCGATAGAATATAACAGACCTATAAACTATCTTCCCCACATCTAGACGTCTGTGAATGTAACTGAGATACTGATACAAATTATTAACCCTTTAAGCTCCTTTTCTTTAAACTATTGCTCTAGCCGTTACCATAGTAATTATAATTCCAATAATGAATATGCTTATAAAACGCGTAAATTTCAGGAATAAGTTATTCTAAAAAATAATATCGCTTGAAGATGGAACAGAGCTTAGTACTTTATTTCAAATAATTATATTGAAGTTTTCGGCACTTGTTTTGAAACGTGAGAACTCTTATGTAGCGTTGGAATCATATTTTTAAATAAATAATATATATATATATATATATATATATATATATATATATATATATATATGTAAGAATATGAACTATATAAGATGTTGATTTAATACCTTTTTATTCTATTATGAGTTGTCCATGTTTGGTTTCCAAAGATACGCGATTCGTTTTCAAATCTTTTTGGTCGATTCCGTTCTAGGAAGCACTCTGTTCTTTCTGTTGAAGCTAAGTCACAATTTCCGTAGATATATTCAACTGACAACTTTTCAATGTGAACTTCAATTAAAAAAAAAAAAAAATAAAACTTCGTATTTGTATGTCTGTCGGCAAGCTAAATAGCGTTGAGATCAAGTAATCTTCTTGGTCATTAGGAAGAGGGACATACGGAAGTCGGGTAGAGTTAATGGTTACCGTTCTGGCTTAAGGCTGGTCCACAGCGAACGCGAAGACTAGCCTTAATAATCGTCTTTAAAGAAGACGATTGGACTTTCTAACCCCGTTTGAAAGAGGCCCGCAGCTTATTGATCAATATTGAACAGGATTAATCGATCTTCAACTAGGCTTAATGCTATACTGAAAATATTCAGATTTTGGCGTTTGCTTCTCTGTGCTCAGGAGACAGGCGTGAGAGTTCTTATAGAAGAAAGGAATGTCGAATCGACGATGTAAGAAGAGTAATAAAAGTTTTAAAAGGTATATTAAAAGTGTTTAATAAAGATTAAAGTGACTTAATTGAAGGAATATTTTTATGTGCAGTGTCAATTCAGATCGTGGAGGATCATGAACATTAAAACTTCCTATTTTTTTTTAGCACTAAACAGTGTTTGCACCCTCAGTATCCAACTCATGCATTATCTACAGACATCAATCTTTATTTAAACACAGTTAAAATTTGAGCTGAACTTTTAAAACTTTCTGACATCTCGTCTTCTAGTAGGAAGTCTTACATTTCGACATCCAAAAGTTTGATCAAAACGTGGATTCCCATCTTCTCTTTTCTATGTATAAATTGGCATAACCTGCCCAACGAACTTGTGTAAATGGATTCGTAAAAAAGACGTTCAAAGGATAGGTTAACATAATTTAATTTTACCTTTTAAAATCCCACATAAAAGAAAAGGTTTTTATTCATTTTTATATCATATTCTATTATTATATTCTACCGGGTGTAACAGCAAAATTGTCAAAATCGTGTAACGGCAAAATTGTCCAATTGTTTGATCCAGATCTGAACCATTGTGTCTTACACATTATTAAAGATATCTTACTGGAATTCTCCGAGGTTTTTATAACACTATTGAAGCAATAAGAATGTATAATTACTCTTCAATCTTAAAGAAAAATCGTTATGAAATAGACCATAAACGAAAAAAAAAAACGTGATCATCATTAACTAATCATAGTTAACTATCGAAAGCTCATGAAGGATTGAAATAATGTTCAAATATGTATATATATATATGTATATGTAGCAATACCTGATACATTAAAATATAGACATATTGAACACCCAGACACTCCTGTCTAGAAAAATAGATTTATCTGTAACCTTGGAAACATGAATTTTGTTTTAGCTGTGTATTTAAAACCCAGTAATTTTAAAAGTTACTCCAAAATTCGCTTGAGGATGAAATGGAACTAATGTCTTTAACTTAATCACAAAATAAAATTCGGGGCTTTTACCTTCCATTTTTGAAACATGGTTAGAACTGTGTAGAGAAAAAGACCATATTTTAAATCAATTAATTTAAAAATATATATATATATATATATATATTATTCCAGGATCATTTTCTTCCAACATTGAAGATAAGCCTCGCCCTCTCTAACCTTCTAACTTTCTGTCTTGGTGTAACACGTTGCCTCACACATTTCACGTACGACTTCGTTTTCAAGTCCGTTTTCACTGCTTTTTGGACTGTCATAGCTGGAACTCTTCTCTCACGTGCCAAAACTCTAATAGGTTGAGTTGTATCGTGTCTAATTGATTTCTTTAGCTCCCTCTTCCTGTTGTGAGCTCTTGATCTAGTTTTCGTCTCTACTGTTTCCTCTTTTCTAAACATTTACCGTTCGCTTGATGGTTCTTGAATCGACCTTGAAGATAGAAGCCAGTGTATGAATGATCATACCATTACTGGTGATCTGAATGTCTTTTCCTCTCCCCATTTCTCAATAAAGAAGACAGTGGGACTGACATAAAATGATTTTAGCTTCTTCTTTTCTAGCTGAAAAAAACTCATTTATTTTAGAGTTTCATACGACAAATGATATCAAGATGGCTAAACGTCTTATCTGGAAATCTGGAAAAAAGAAACTCGATTACTTTAGTGGTTTTCTTGGTATTAGGGATGGTCAATTCTGCTGTTACACGATTTGTACACACGGTATATCTTTTATTATATTTATGTATAAGTCCAAAGATTTTCTCCTAATCATTGGTCTGTGTCGTTTTTGTTTTAACATGAATAAAAGTGGATCAGAACGCCTCATTTTTATTCACATCAATTTTTTGCATGTTGACTTAACGCCCCCTGACGATAATCACAGGCGGTGTGATATTTGAATGGGTTTCCCAGTCTTTTTATTAATCTTCGAAACGAAAACACATATTCCCTTTCACTCCGATAAACAAGGGGCATGTACGTACTTCAGAGACACAAACTGAATATTGTATTGACCTGTTTTTTTCTTTATTCTTCTGTGGCATGTCTTCTTAATACATTTATTAATTGTTTTTTGATTGAAGTCTATCTTTTGTGCCTTCTTTTTAACCAGATTCTCATGAGTCCATTAAACATTGCTTAACACTTCCCATTTGCGCAACAATGTCGACATTTATCGTCCGAACTTTATATGTCCAATCTTATTTTAATTCAACTAAATAGGTATATATTGTTGCTTGTCAGAAATTCTTTTATTAGATTTCTTCTGAAATATTTAAAAAATAAGAAGATGCTTTTAAAAAAGACGTTATTTTAGACAAAGCATGTTTCTAAAAAAGAGATTAAGGCTGATGAATAGTAAATTAAGATATGTCATTTTAGAAACTGAAACTGAATTCTAATGTTTGATTATTTTAACTGAATTATATTCCACACATCTTACTCTACTTCATTAAATCTCTATTTTTTGTAGATAAGCATTTCATCGCGTGAGGCAGGAAGAGCATCTGTTATAGCTACTAAATGTTATTTAGCTACTAATAGAACACTGAAAGGTTTTATTAGCGAGGTGTCCGATTTAAAATGTAATTACAATATAAATGTGAATTCTTACGTTGTATCTACAGTGCTGTTCGATAAAAGTGACTCACCTGATTCTTTTTACTAAATGTTCTCATCTCCGATGAAACGAAATTTGAGCTAAATTCAAAGCATAAGCAATCTAAAATCCGAAGAAGAAGCTTTGCAAGCTCTTTGAATTTAGCACTAAGTACTGTCAAGCATCCGTTCAGTATAATATTCTGGGGATGCTTTTCTTTTCATGGAACTGGTTTCTTAAAACCTATTGAAAAGACCCTCAGGAGCGAGCAGTACAAGAGGATTTTAGAGTCTTGTCTGCTCCCTTCTGCTGAAAGGGTGGAAATCGACGCCACCAAGCTTATTTTATGCAGGATAATGCTCCCTGTCACAAATCAAAATTGATGAAGGAATACTTTGATGAGAAGCAGCTGAGTGTTATGACATGGCCGCCCCAATCTCCTGACCTCAACCCCATAGAAAAATTATGGAGCATTATAAAGTACAGGCTCTCGAGAGATCAGTTGAGCAACAAAAAGGATTTGATTGTGAATTTCATATCCGAATGGAATTCAATGCTTGGAGATGAGATTTGCCAGAACCTAATCAAGTCAACGACAAAAAGGGTTGAAAAGGTTATTCAAAATAAAGGAGGACCCATAGACTATTAAATATTTCGAACTATATTACCTATTATAAATAAATTATACCTCTATTACTCTTTATTTAAAGCTGTTCGGTTATGTTTTTATTGATTACTAGTTGCAGGAAATAAGTGAGTCACTTTTTTTGCTCAGATAAATCTCATTTATATGCAAAATTATAATTATCAGTAGAATACCTTAGGGTGAGTAACCTTTTTTACTAGGTGGTCGGGAAGGGATCTTTATATTAGTAAGATTAAAAATTAGTTTGACCCCAAAAACAATAGGCGAAAAAAAATTTAAGTAAAAAAAAATCAGGTGAGTCACTTTTATCGAACAGCTCTGTACTAGCTCCATCAAGTCTTTTTTCTTAATCATATTGGGAAAGATGTATAAACATTTTCAACCCGACCCTCGACCCAAAATCTGACCGAACGAACATTAGAATTTAGAGACATTGCTTTCTTTGTCCAATCAAGACATTTGCAAAATGATATAATACATCATGTAATTATTTTATTATGTAAATCAGCGTTTTTACAATGAAATAGTTATTAGCAATCTCATATTTTGTTTTTCAATGAATTTGGCAATATTTTCTTGTTCGTTGAGGGGATCATATATGAATATTTCTAATGCATAATCTTTTATATGGGATGAAAGGTCACATTCGCGCTTTGCGCTCCGTGTGGATTTTACCTAACCTTTGATAAAAGAACCGATGAATATGTGACCAAAATATTCGCGAATCTCTTTCACTAGAGTCGTGTAAATAAAGCGAATACTCTTTTAATCATATTGCAGTTTTTATCAGTCACAAAATCCACTATTAATATGGCGCAAATTTCAAGACATAAATCAGTATGAATGCGTAAGGAAGAAATGCGTAGAAAACCCTGTGCATAATTACTGCCATTTTGATTCTTTTATTTTTTAGATATTTCTGTTTTTCTTACTGCATCGCACGAATAACAACAAAGCACAGCACAATTTTTGCTATCGATATGCCGTTACAATTATCTAACTTGAAAAATAAATCAATTTTCGTTCCATTTCAGTCACTGTTTTCAGAGAAAATTTTTATTTAATAAGTATCAATTGACGAAAGAGTTATTTGTCCAGGGGAGATAATTCTTATTTTACACAGTAACAATTACAAACTATTCACTTTCTATCCGTTTGCAAACATAAACCTTGCGGAGTAAGAGAACAGATTAAAGCTAAGGCGGCCAGAGGGAAAGAGCTCATAACTTGCCTAACGATCTTATGTAAATGGTTGGCAGAAGAAGGATTAGGAGAGATAGCAAAATGAAGAGAGACCGCATTTTGAAGAGGCAAAAAATATAGAAGAAAACATCAATATAGGAAATCATTTTAAAATGAGAGAGCCGCGTCTAATATAGCATTTTAGAGATTAAGCATAAATATCATTCGTAGACAAAAAAAAAAAAAAAATGAAAATATTCGATTTGTGATGAATGTCTGAGCATGAGAATTATAATTCACATGACACAGACTGTCAGGAAAGTTATACACTGAAGATGATTGATTAGATCATCCATAAAATTCAATCTCCGGTTGCCGTTCTGAAAAAAAAATCGAAGGAATAACGAAAAATAACCATTTGCTAAAGTTTGCAGAAGATAATTTACTGGAGCATCTCAACGAAAACAACAACAACAAAAATCAATCAATAAATAAATAAAACAGGTAAAATTACAATCAATGACTTCTGTTTATCAGATTCTGTAGCCTAATCCTTAAGGCGCTATCAGGAAAAAAAAAAGTGGCACCCATGGATAAGCAATTCAAATTTCGTCGTCTTTTTTTAAGAATCGAATCTTTATGCTTCAGTTTCTCCTTCTTATAATTTTTAAAATAGATGTGGTTTTTATACGCTATTGTTCGCCTAATACAAGATCCGTGAGCCACTCAAGCTAGAGGGTTACTGAAATGTTTTATAGACGTATGATGAGGAGGAAAGACTCACAAATTATGAGACCATGTAGGTTAGATAAAGGTTGATTCTGGACTTGAATAGTTTAATATTTTACTAATTAGGAGTCTGCTGCAAAACGCAGCGGCTATTGAAAATAAGCTTTCGGAATGGAACTTCTTTTTTACAAATGGAATACGAATGGAATAAGGATGGTTTGGTGGTGTATACATGGGACATAGATGCCAAGGCCTGAATTGGTGAAACTAAGAAATTTAGCTTCTCTGAACATTTTCCCTTGAAATAACAATAGATTAATCATAGATTCCTGACACTGCGTCCTGTGAACCATTTACACAAGATCATTATGTAAATTATGCGCTGTTTTCCTCTGTTCCACTTCCGTCTGTCCTGTGAGTGTCAAATATTCTAAGCCCTCTTTCCTCATTATATGCCTTAGAAATGTCAACTGTCTCATTCTGATGTTAAATATAATTACCTTTTTTGCCGTCAATTTCTCTAAAACCTCATCGTTGCTCGCATATTCTGTCTAAGGTGTTTGCAGTTTCCCTTTATAGAACCACATTTCTGTCGCTTCAAAGCCCTTCTTGCTATGTAAGGAGATTTCCCAGCATTTACTGCCATACAGAAGCTATTCACTAGCTATTTAAAATTTTGTTAATAATTGACATTTGTGATTTCATGACCTGATTGACCTGATATTACGTGGATAACAGAGGATGGAAAATGTGGCATCAAAATCCGAAAACGTTCTGGAATAATAGAAGGTGCATTGAAAATACTACGCAAAGTGCTAAAGAATTGGCACGTTTCGTTGGAGACAAGGAAAAAAGTACCGAACTCTTATGTAATATCAATCATCTTATATGGTAGTGAATGGCGGAGAAATTTCCTCAAAGATGAAAAGAAGATTAGTAGCAACTAGATATGTGGTTTCTACTGAAGGATACTGAAAATTCTATGGATGGGATATGTAAGCTACAAGGAAATCCAACGGTGAAGGGAAACAATAATACACAGATTTTCTGGAGTATGACGATAAATCATATCCGACAGTAATAACTCTGATCACGAGATTAGAAGTTTTGAGGATCCTTGAAGCACCAGTTAATTGCTATTTTTCCCGGGCCCACTTTGCCCTGGGGTGGCAACAACTGTTAGGGTTCCAGCTAGAGGCAAATAGTGAAATTCGAAACAAAATTCAACGCGCTAGGAAAGTATAAAAATATATCTTATAGTAAAAATTCCTGTAATACTTTTTTATAAAAAAAATACCTACAATACATATTTATAGTAAAATTACCAACAAAATAATTTAGTAGCGAAATGACCAGCAATGTATTTTTAAAGCAAACTGATCAGCAATACATTTATAAGCGAAATGACCAGCAATGCATTTTTAAAGCAAACTGATCAGCAATACATTTATAAGCGAAATGACAAGTAATATATTTTATCAACAATACATTTTATAGTAGAATTAACAACACATTTTATAAGAAATTGACCAACAATATATTTTTATAGAAAAATGAGAATCAATACGTTTTATAGCATAATTGATGAGCAAAAATAACATTTCTATGATTAATTTCATGTAGGAAGAAACAAGTTTCCACTTGTTTAATTTTGTAAGATGATTGGGTAAAAATACGTCTAAGTTAATATAAGTTAATAATGATATAATGTCATTCTTTGAAGTAATTACAGAGTTTGACGTTTATATTTAGCTTTCGGCATTAAATAACCCATGGAGGTGTTGATATGCCGCTAAACAAAACCAATCAAACCATTTTACTCAGAATCAGAAAGAGGCTGCTAGATCACACAGTGAGTAAGTAATTGAATTTGACACTCACAGCACATATCGAAAGTGTCATCATCATTCTTGGTGAATTTTGGTCTCTTATTGTCCTTTCTCCTCACTAAAGATTTCTAATTCTCTTTCACACTCAGTGAACGCTGGCGTCTTAGTTGCATTATTGACTTGCTTGGAGTGATTTGATTAAAAAAGCAACAAAAAAAAAACCCAGAAAAAATGGGATGTTGCTGGCTACGTACCTTACGACTTTCGTGAACAGATGGAGGATCGGTAAGATGGAGGTACTTTTTTTTTAAAAAAAAAAAACGCTATTAAATCCAACAAAGTATATGAAATTATGAAGAGCCATGATCACCCATGTGCTGAAAGGAAATGACACAAAGAAGAAGAAGAAGAAGAAGAATTGAGCTAATGTCATAAAGTCCCAGTCATTGATTCTACTGTCGCATTAGTGAAAGTAAAACTCTCTCTGCACCCGCTATAAATCTATTGCCTTATATTCCCAAAATGTCACATTATAGACCTAATGTAATTCAATGCTAAAATATCAGCCGATATCAATTTCTCATAGTCAAATAATACGAATCCCTCCCCAGCTATATTTCAATATTTAAATACGTTAGACCTCGTCCCGGGGAATAAAACCTATTGAGAAATGAGACGCTGAAGCATTTCCACTGATGACCATTTAACATTCAGCTATCATCATTCTTTAAATAATTTTAAAGCGATTATTGTTCGCTCTAAGCAGGAAAATTATATCAGTGACCGTTCTTTTCATTGTGAACAAGAATAGCGTATTATTTCGGCTAAGAGGCGCCTGCCAGAAGAACGGGACCCATTAGATTTTGTCGTACAAATTGAAGTGGACGATTGTTATGAGTACTTCAGAAAGTCAAAAAGCGTATTATTGGCTTGCCAAGTCACGTGATGTCTACCCGAAAATTGACTTTGGGCATCTGGATATAATGACAGGCGATTGTCAGGTCCTGCTTGAAGAAAGCAAGGTCAAGGTTCCGAAATCATTTTAGTGATTTTCTCGTTTCGCGCTAAATCGTTCAGATGATTCAAGATTCAAAATTGGACTTGATTACATAAAATATCTATTGGAGTGTTTCAGTTCAGTGAAGCTCTATCCTCGAGGTTCATTGATCGAAACAGCATATCTGTACGTAAATTATTATTCATTTCAAAGTATCAAATCGATACCAATAATGATTGATATATTGATTTGCTTGCATATCATTCTTGGAGGAAAGACGAGATATCAGCAAAAAATGTCATCATGAATATGTACAATATTCTACATTACGGTAAATTTACGTAAAATGTGAAATAATTTCAAGAAGACGTAAAGCAAGGAAGCACATAATGCACTGCACAGTTGTTTATGTCTGACATATGTGCGTATGCCATAAAATGGTATTTGCGCACTGTCGTAAAAAAAGAATTTCGATATGTTTGAAAATTTTAGAAGGCGCTTATTTCATGTATAGCATTTTATTATATTTTCAAAACATCTTTTTGAAATTTAAAGTTGATTAATTCCATTTAGACCTTGCTTTTTTCCCTTTTGCATCTCAGCTGTATTCTAAACGCTAAGCTAATTACCACATTCAGCAGGGGCATTGTCTTTATTTCTAAAATCAATTTAATTATAAGCTATCAGCAAAACTATAGTGTAGACATAATGATGACAGCAGACAAGGTAGGAAATAGAGAATAGTTGTTTTTTTTTTATTTGATTCTAAAATTCCGACATTTAGTTATATTAATTAAACAAGTTGGACAAGATATAAGACAAATATATTCTTCACGCCTTGTCGCTTTTTTCATATATCAGCTTGATCATGGATCATTTTGTAGTATCCGGCTTTTCTCATCATCACTGAAACCGTATCGCTATTCATCCGTTGAACCTTGTACGTTGGAATCAAAAATAAATAAAGAAATACGAGATAAAAATGAGTATAATAATAGTTTTGGCAATGTTTACCATGCGAAATTCGGACAAGTCATGAAGGTTACAACTTTCAATGACGGCACCAACAGAGGCTTCCACTTCCGATGCATCAAAAACCTAAACTCAATCTCTACCTCAAAATGTTATTTATATTGCTTTAAACATTATTTTTCACTCGATACCCGTGTTTGAAGTAATAAAAATGGCTCATTAATAATAAATCTACTAACTCTTTAAAAATTGCTCTAAGTTTCAGAAACGAAACTGATCAGAGATGGCCTCTCGAAAATAACTGAACGAGGAATTGTGCTTATATTAAATAGATACATAGAACCTCGCACTGCTGTGGTTCGCTCTATGGCTGAGCAATCTAAAGCAGGGGTTTTCAAACTGTGGTCCACAGACCACAGGGTGGGGGGCACAAGGACAAGATAGGGGGCCCGTGGACAGCAAAGACTTTTTTTATGGGTGACGTGCAACTTATAATGAACTGGAAGAACTGGCGGAAATTTTATGCAACAGAACTTTAAAAATCAGTTTTATGCAGCAACAACTTTCGAAATTCTGGCTCACTGTAGCCTCCAAGTATCCATTGTTATCTCGAAAGGCAGTTAAGATTTTGTTACCGTTTGCAACAAGATATTTATGCGAAGCAGGATTTTCGGCACTAACCAATCTGAAAAATAAATACAGATCCAGACTTGCTCCAGAAAGTGACTTACGTGTATATTTATCAGTAATATCGCCAAGAATTGACAGTTTGTGCAAAGCCAAGCAAGCACATCCTTCTCACTAAGTGTGTATTAAAAAATCCTGTGTGTGTAATTGACAATAAAACTATTTGTTAAATACTACTACTGTTTTCATTTCCATGTAAAATTAATATTTTAATATAACAAAATTTAATTTTTTTACATTTTGCAGCAACATGCAGCATTAATTTATTTGAACACTTATGTCTAAAGTAAGCTTAAAACCAGCTTTTATTGCATTAATGCAAAATTATATCTTATATTCAGCAAATATTTATGTATAAATTTCATAAGCGTTTATGAGGAGGTGCTTAAGGTAAAGCCTGAAATATAAAGGGGTCCGCAAGTCAAAAAGTTTGAAAACCCCTGGTCTAAGGCAAGCCGAATCTAACGCTGATCTCTCTTAAAAGGGGAGACACGTGTCCGAGCCCCGCCAGAGAACGGAAAACTCAATAAACACATATTGAGTTTCCTTGAATGCGTTTGCAGATAGATGTATTATACACTGCTTAGAATAATAATAAAAAAAAATATAAAAAAAGGTCGTCTATTAAAACACGGGTAGCCACTAAAAATAAGTTTTTAAATAATACAAACATGTCGGATTAAAAATAAATATATTAATTCTTTAGATATATAGAGGTTGACAAAGGGTTCGAACACTGAACTTCAGCAAAGAAAACACGAAAAGCTATCAGTTGCTGTATTCCCAAATGAAAATCTAATAAACGACATTCAAAAATGCGGAAGCCGTTTTTCTATCAGCATAGCGATTTCTTACCAAGTCGAAAAAGTCACCGTTTAATCTTCAACCCCATGCAACTTGTTTTCGTCAATATTAACAATGAAAGCCAAAAAGAGGGAAGAAATAATGATATAAGATCGAGGACTATTTAGCGCTACTCCGAAGAAGGCAATATTGAGTTTCGATTTTCAGTTCTCATCAGTGAAAAGATGTGAATAAGCGTCATGATGTCACTTTTGGAAGGCAAGGTTATACGAACCCCATTAAAAGATAAAGCCGGCATTGGTGTTGCCCTAAGGGTAGAAGAAAGAAACGTGACTGGAGATTGTTTGCTATTCGAACGGAGCTTAGAGATACCATTTTTCAGTTATTGATCCCGTTGTTACAAGAGCTGAAAAGCAACGAGAGAGACACATATTGTTAGATGCGCGTCACAGAAGATTTATATGACGTTTGGATTAGCAAAAGATCGATATTCTTAATCGATCAACTTTTGACATTTTACGATCAGAAAGGAAAAAAAAAACTCCACTTGCTGAGATAATCGCTAACTTGCAGATTTTTATGTAGCCATTCGTTTGGTGCCTAACGAAAGATGTCTTCCAAAAATTAAACTCTTATTAAACCGTAAGATTTTGTTGGAAAGAACGCTAAAAAGTCATCTACTATTATGATATATCAATCCTCCTAATCGCAAAGAAATGTCGACACTATCCTCACAAATGAAGAGTCAACAGAAATGGGTTTCTATATAAGAATGTCGAGAATACCGTGTACGGAACATGTCATTTATTGATTGGTTAATATTTTTTACGATTTATCAATCTTTTCAGGTTATTTTAAAGCAAAATTTTTTTAGATTGTAAGAATTTATCGGAGTAAATATTAATTTATTGACACAAGTCTTACTAATTAAGCCAAAGTTGACTGGAGAAGTGGGGGAATCATACATTTCCAAATGGTATTTGCTTGTAAGTAAATACAACGAAACCAAGTGGAATTAGAACCCGGCTGTCCGATTTCCAATCCCAGTTAATATTTCTCATTCCGCAACGTTATCCATCACACCATCCACACCATCCTCACCATTCACACATCACTTTACAGTACCTGGTATCCCAAAGCGGTCAGCCATGTAGTCACTGACCAGGCCGGACGTTGTGTACCTTCGTTGATCGTATGAGAACTAATGTTTCGATGTCATATGGCCGTAATCCCGAAGAAACATATGAGGAAAGAGAAAAATTTAAGGAAAATGGAAACATAGTGGATATTTCTATTCGGATCAGAAAATGTTCTTGAATACATAATGAGAAAAGAGGGTTAATGGGAATATTGACCCTTAAAGA
The DNA here is from genome assembly GCA_903632075.3 of Acanthosepion pharaonis. NCBI lineage: Eukaryota > Metazoa > Mollusca > Cephalopoda > Sepiida > Sepiidae > Acanthosepion > Acanthosepion pharaonis. The sequence goes on from CAHIKZ030004683.1 coordinate 2,373,978, forward strand.
ACATACTGAATCCAAAGAGTTCATAGTGAAACAGCAAGTAAACTGTCTAAAAAAACTTGGTTAAATAACTGCATGAATTGACTGAGGGTAATCATTGCTTAGAGCTTGAAAGAATAGAAAGTTGTGGAGTGCCATAATCCGCAAGCCTTGAAGGGACATTGCATACATAAGAAAATTGTGTTATCCAATCTTTCAGTTTCGATATAAATTTACCTTCCATGTAAAAAATGACGGCAAGTTTTCAGATGTAAAACATATGTATATATAAATAATACCTTAAAAAATGAAGGCTGTTTTACAATATTCTGTGATTCATTAACTAATGTACTCATACATGATATCAAAGATATTATAGAAGTGATGACATACTTCGTAACATATATAATAAACACCAGTCATTAAAGTATTTGTAATATACTTTGTTCCATATATAATAGAAGTGCCATAAAAATTTAAAGACAGTATCATTGCTACATCATTTTATACTCATTTCCTAATATACTATTATAGGAATTCTAAATATCCAAACATTATTAAGTTTGTATTATATATGTGATTCAACCCTGACATGAAATAATTTCACAATGGTAACAATTATATAGCATATCCGAATCAAGAAAAGTTGGATTCATAGCCTTCCTAAGGGTATTTGCGCTTAAGTGAATAGAACGAACCCAATTGAAATTGGAGTTCGCTTCTCCGATTAAAATTTCCGAACTATTATCCATTCCACTACAGGAATATCCAAGCGTAGAACATCTGATATTCCCAAGCGGCCCCACCTTCTAGGTAAGACCAGACTCGACGGTGCTAAACTTAGGTGTTTCAACGCTATATGGCTGTAAACCTACAAAAGAAGTGGGTAGCAAAATGTTTTCAACACGGACAAGAAACCCTTCTACTATCAAATCTGGTGCTCTCGTTATATATCTTGAGGTTCTTGATAAAGAAGTGTCTGTAACGTAATTCAACGAAGAGTCGCTCCTGACCTGGCATTTCAACTTCAATCATTTTCCAAATGCCGTGATGTGTCTTCCCTCTGTCTTTTCTATAAATATTTTCATAGAAATTGTTCTGATGTGCTATCTTCCTTTGTACCAGAAATGCATAGATTTTAAGCATGTTACTAGATTAGCTCTTACCGTTTTACCGTTGAAGTAGCTAGATTCAACCGTAAGTTCTATTCTAATAGTTTCTTTACTGGCACTTCTCGTCTGTGGAAATCTCATCCGATTTCTTGCTTCCCTGCTACCTACAACCTGTTCTTTTATTGTCCTTTCTCCTCATTAACATTTCTTTTTTATTTTCTTTCACTCAAAGTTACCCGTTGCGTCTTCACGACATTATGGCCTTTCTTGGGGTAAAAATATTAAAAAATGAAAAAAAAAATGAAAAAATAAAAGCTAAAAAAAAAAAACAAAAAAAACGAACAAATTATTTACTTAATCCCATATCAAATCCTTATGGGTTATTTAATGCCGAAATTTAATTTTCTTTAGAGATTTGAAGTAATTAAAATATGACATATGTTATTCTACTTTCACAACTGAATACATGGTAGATAATATTCAACTTTTGTGCATAATACACGTTTGTGTGGATATAATTACTAGAAGCGTTGATATGTGTATTTTATGTAGTTTTTTTACAGTTATATTTAATATTTTTACAGTTTGATTTTTTTAAGAAATTGTAGGATATTATATGGATTAATATCATGAAAGAGCTATTTCATGTTGGTTGATCGGTTGATTTAGTTTAGCGACATATCAATCTCTATGGGTTATTCAATGCCGAAAATTAAATATTTTTAAGCAATTAATTGCCTTCAAACACAGCTAAAATTTATTGTTGGTAATTTTACTATATATAGATATTGTTCGTAAGTTTTATATAAAATTATATTGCTAGTATTTTTGTAATAAAATTTACTTTTATACAATGATAATATTTTGTTTTTGTTTGGGAGTTAACTGTTTGAATAGGGACCCTAACAGGTGCTATCACATGGGTAAAGTTAGAGCTGGGAACAACAGCAATCAAGAGGTGGTTCCACGCTCCTCAAAACCTCCAATCTCGCGATCAGAGCTCTTGTTGCTGGATGTAGTTTATCGTCATAGCAAGGGCTGCTGTATATTTTAAGTAACACTGCTTTCGGATTTTTCATCGGGCAAAGTTAATCAAGATATATAAAAATTTCAGACAGAAGTCACAGGCAGGAGAAATTTTGTATTCCCCCACAGTAGATGTGAAAAAGAGTCCCGGAAAGGTGAACACACATTGAGTATCCTATCCCTCGAGGAATTTGACTCAAATTGATCTAAATTAGAAACTATCACCTCATTGTCTAGCTTTCTTTCGAAACGACAATTTGGTTAATCATTTTGAATGAGCAGGCAGTTTGATGTTAATAGAATGGTGTTCATATTATACAGAAGAATCGTCATAAAATTGACTTGTGTCAGATTATCAAGCACGTTGGCATATACATTAAGAATATGCTTCAATCCCAAATCAATTTGCACGTAGGCTTATATCCATGTATCTTTGAAACACCAGTCCCCCGTACGATCACCGAAGTTAAGTAACATCGAACCTGGTCACTACCTGGATGGGGGACAGCTTGGGAATACCTGATGCTCAACGCTTGGATGTGCTCTTGGTGTAATGAATAATGGCCCAGCATTTTTAATCGGAGAGCCGAGTTTCAATTCTCGCCGGTTTCGTTATATATTCTTTGGGAACGATATTAATGCACCTCTTCTCCCCCAGCTATGGGTTAATTAATAAGACTTGTATTACGAAACCATTATTATGTTTTTTTTGTTTTTTTTTTAAGTCTAAAAATTATGAAAAATATATCTGGTTTTAATTAATCTGTAAAGGGTTGACAATCCGTCGTAAACGAATCAACCAATCAATTCCCATGCGATTCTGGCTTATATAATTTAGATAAACAATACGTATTGTCATATTCCCGACGTTTCGGACGTTGTGCACTCAGGGCTTCTTCAGGTGATATTATTCGAATTTTGAACTAAATCCTTTATTTACTCTAGAGTCCGAACAATGTAAATAGTTGCAATACCTAATCTCAGAAAAATAGACAGATGTTGAAGAAATAGATGCATTTGCAAGAATTCTATTTTTCTTCCCTCGTGCTTGTATTCAATAGGTTTTTCTGAAACAAATACAGATGCCTAATCCCCAAAACGCCCTGCCATACACAACTACAAAAACTATATAATCTTACAGAAGTCTTCTCTACTTTTCCCTTCTCGGATTCATTTAAACAAGAGTGTATGTAGCTTCCAGGCAGTTAATGAATGAAATGCGGAAATACCATGCTGCTTCTTCTGAAAGAATCCGAATGTATTCATGCGTGTTGAGTCACCTTCCATGAAATCCTACAGTGCGATCTTGTTTTCCTGGCACAAGCCCTGATAGATTTGAACATGCTGAAGACTGGAATTAGCGAGACAAAATGAGAAAGAGAGAGAAGTGGTAGACATGGTTTGTTGAAACTAGAGAGAAGAAGAGTACGATGCCGAGATTTACAGGAGAATGGGTTGAAAGAGAATAAAAAAAAGAGTCGAAAATAGAATTTCATCGTGAAAGAAAGTAATAATACGAAAGATAGAAAATAAAATAAAAGTAAAGATATAAGTTTTTCTGAAAGATAACGAATAGCAAGAAAAGAGAAAGAAAGCTAATCAGTAAAGGGAAGTAAGACGTCATCAAAATACGAAAACAAATAAATAGAATTGTTAACGGTATGAAAATGAAACAATATGTAATCTGTACGTGTAAAAGAAAGAAGACATTTTGTTTGAAAGAGAATGAAAGGAAAATAAGGAAAAAACAATGCTGGTTCATAGAATTAGAGAAAGAACGAAAGAAAGAGAGAGAGAGAGAGAGAGAGGGAAAGAAAGAAAGAAAGAAAGAAAGAATAAAAAAAAGAAAAAAGAACGAAGGAAACAAAGAAAGAAATAACGAAAGATAGAAGAAACAAACGAAAAACGAATTAATAATCAATAACTAATTGATTGATAGGTGTATTTTTTACGGCTTTTCAACCCTTTGTCGGTTATTCAAATCCGATCATATTTTAGGGTGTCAAATTTCTTTTTTTTGCATTAATAAGTTTTGGAACGAACAATGATTTTTCCAGTTACAAATACAAGTATTTAATAAAAAAGAAAAAAAGAAAGTTTCTTAAAGAAGACTGCAAAAAGAAAGAAAGAAAGAAAGAAAGAAAGAAAGAAAGAAAGTTAGAAAGAGAGAATGAAAGAAAGAGAGAATGAAAGAAAGAGAGAATGAAAAAATACAGAAAGGATTAAGCCTAAGAATCCCAAGTCAATATAAATAAGAATCAGAATAAAAAGAGCAAACAAGCAAATGTTTTTAAGGAGAGATGATTGTTAAGAAAGAAAGAAAGAAAGAAAGAAAGAAAGAAAGAAAGAAAGAAAGAAAGAAAGAAAGAAAATATTCATTTTTGGAAGAAAAAGAAGATGAAGAAGAGAAGAAAAGAAGAACAACATATAATCACACAATCACGCGTACACAGCTTCTCTCACAAAGACACCCGTTCACACAGGAAAATAGCAAATTCACACACAGACATGTACACACAGGCACATAAAAAATCACCCTGACACACTCACACAGGCACAACTACATACAATGGTCACATACATTTACACAATTACACAAACGCGATCATAGAAGCACAAACATATTGGCACACACACGCTTAAAGTCGTTCACACAAAGGCAGTCACTCACAGAAGCAAATACACATATCATCATACGAAGAATACGTGGAGATACACACAGTCACACTGACAAATATATACACATACATACACACATACAGATAAATACATGCAGATATATAAACACAGAAAAAAACACACCATCAAACATATAGTCCCACACAGATATCAACACAAACATACACGTTGATGTTGATTGATTGATCTGTTGTTTTTTTACGGTTAATCAACCATTTGTGGGATATACAAAGACAAAAGATTCCCACAGTCAAATAAAGTTTCTCACAAAAAACTACTAACGTAGAAAAATACACACACTTCCTAGTACAAAAATTCATACAGACATATAACAAATTTGACAGGGGAAATATGCAAAATAAGAAAAGACAAAATTATTCGTATAGTATGAAAAATAGAAACAAATTGAATGATTTCAAAAATGTTTATAGTTAATAGAATGGCCTCATTTTAAATTGCTGCAATCATTTTCTAAAGATTTTGATGAGATTTGAACCAGTCTTTTCTGGAATTTTCTTCCTTTCGTCCCAGGAGTTGTTTTGAAAGACATCGCTAAAAGTTTGGATACGACGGGTATCAGCGTAAGTAATCGCACAATACAACGTTGTTTAAATAGAAATGGGTTGTATGGAAACCGACCTTGACCAACCCCTCTTCACAAACCATGTCACATTGTTGCTCAATTGAATTTTGCCAAAATGTTCTTGGATAATGCAAATTGCTTTTGGAAACAAGTACTATGGAGTGATGAATAAAAAGTGAGTTTTTTTTAACACAACATTGTGTCCAAAAAGCTGATTTTTTATTGATATGTACAGATGATTTGGCGCAAAAAAGTTGAGGCTTTCCTCCCAAAGAGCACACTCACAACATTAAAACATAGAGGCGGCTCGATTAAATTTTGGAATTGTTTTAACTCAAGGGGCCTGGACAATTAATCTCTATAAGGTAAATATTGAAATCTACATACTATATCAAAATTCTGGATGAAAATCTATAACTATCAGTGCAAAATCTTCATCTAGGTTGGCGATGTACTTTCCTGCAAGGTAATGATCCCAAACATACGTCTAAATCAGTTACTGCGTGGTTTCAGAAAAAGAAGACTACAACTCAGTTACTCCTGTGTTGAATCCTATTGAAAATTTATGGCAAGAATTGAAAGTTTGAATAAATCATCGATCACCAAAAAACCTTCCATTTAGCGATGTCTTTCAAAACAACTCTTGGGATTATATTAATCTCGCAACACAGTTTTCGTGCAGTTCTCGGTGACACTTTGGATTTTTTCCATGTTTCTCTGTCGTGTCAAACTGTTTAAACTTCTTTATAACGGACTGCACCTTAGATCTAAAGATAGCTAAACGGTTTGAAATAGGGCTGTAACTATTTCCCGACTTGTGGAATTTAATAATTATCTGTCTCAAGTTAACGCTAAGTTCCTTTGTCTTCCTCATCGTGTTGTTAACGTAAGAATAAAAATGCTGACACTCTATTCATCACATGATGTTCTTTGCTGGAATTATCTCAAATATTCTACTGAATAATTAGTTGAGAAGGCCTCCCCGATTAGATAATTCTGTAATTTATTTACACTAATCAATCAATTTAAAACGATATTTTCTACTGTAGAATATTTTTGTCTTTTCCTATTTTGTATAATTCGCATGTCAAATTTGTTGCATTTAACGTATTGTTCTGAAAATTGAGTTTTATAACCGTTTTTTGCGCATATAATACATATAAAAACCTGGCATTATATGGGCACTGGATTAGAGAAGTAGATAAAAATAATCAAAATTGATGAAGTGGATAAAAAAAATCAAAACTGATGGGTGTACGTTGACTGTATATTCTCGTTTGAAAGAGCCACACAGATGTACAAGCCGACATGAACACATAATTAGAATCACAAAACTTATTAGGTATAGATGCATAGACTTCTTACGGCTATATCTCATTGAAACACCGGTTCTTGTTAAAACGTCGAAGTTAAGCCTGGTCAGTACACAGATGGGTGACTACTCGGGAATACCAGGTAGTGCAAACTTGGATGTACGGCTTGGATGAAGGCACAGAATGAGAAAACAGATAGCCGAGTTCAGATTCTTGTTCATTATATTGATTTCAGCGCAAATGCTCTCGGAGAAAAGTATGAATCCACTTCCTCCCCTCGCAGAAATGGGTTAAATAACAGAACTCGTATCAGAAAATCATTATTTACCCCTAATAATTCTTAAAATCCCCAAAATATTTTTTCTGCTTTAAATATTCATATCTAGATAGATGAAACCGTAAAAGCCAAAATGGAGAATTAATATAAAACAAGTCGAAGGTCTACATTTGTTTCGGTTTCTTTCTAAAAACTAGACTACCCGTAACCCGTTGGGTTAATGACGTTCAGGTTATAAAACACTGAACTTTAATTCAAAATTAAAAAAAAAAAAATTTCTGAAGAAAGTTGAAATAAAATTACTTTATAAACAACACAGATATTTAAATCATATTCACTTAAGATATTTTCAAATCAGATTAAATTAACAGAATTTTTAATATGCCAACAAATATCTTAATCATAATCACTTGAAAATATTTTTTTAAATGTGGCAAAAACTACTTTTTTAAATATTTAAAATATTGTTTGCTTGAAGAATGCTGAAACAGCAAAATGGGATCTCTTCGTGTCTTTAAACTCAAAATATTGTCTGAAGAAAGTTAAAATAAATATAATTACTGTATAAACAACTTGTATTTTTTTAAATCTTATTCACTCAAATCAAGTTTAAATACATATGTGCCGGACGGACGGACGCACCACGCAAGCACGCACTCAATGAGAGGTGGCAAGAGAGATGTGGAAAGAGAGACGTAAGGTGGGAAGAGAGAGAGAGGGTGTGGAAAGAAAATTAAATCATTATGCGTCAGACGGACGACACACCACGCAAGCACGAATCGCAGACTTTTAGTATTATAGATATATATATATATATATATATATATATATATATATATATATATATATATATATATATATATATATATACACACACATATATATATATATATATATATATATATATATATATATATCTTTCTCTGTATATATATATATATATATATATACAGAAGAGAGAGAGAGAAAAGAAGTTGACAAGCTGATGGCTTTTCAAATCAATAGTAAATTAAACGTTCAATTGAAAAAAAAAGACTTGAACTGTATATTTTATTTTTAGCCAATATAATAACTTCGTTTCTTTATTTTTGTTTTGATTATTGCAAGGTTAATGATTCTCCAAAAACAATTGTAAACACTGACGTCTTTGTAAGCCTTTGGGAACATCATTTTCTAGCAATGGGTGCCAAGTTATTCTTGATCATTATTTATATATGACGCGTTAGGCGTAGGAGCGGTGTATTCAACATTTGATAATTTTGCGTCAATACACGCTTAAAGGTTTTAGGCAGTGTTTTGGTCAACATTTCTTTTTATGGTTAGCCGCAAGGAATTGTAAATTACCTTACGCATAAGTAAAATAATAACGATAATAATATATTTAGAAATTTTTACCTGAAATATCAACTTTTACGGAGACATTGTTGACAATCCTGTATTTAGTTACATAACAAATACAAAAAAATAATATAAATTTTCATGCTATATTCGAATTGGTGTTGGGTATTTTTCATTTCTCTTTTGTTATTTGCAGGATTTTACAATACTTTAGCTGCAATGCTAAGTTTCCTAAGTTGAACAAACTGGAACTATTTCGTTTACGCTTTGTTACCTCTCTTTTCCATTGTTGTTTTTAGATCGTTTTTCGTCCTGTCATTTTGATGGACAACAGCGTAATTTTGAAATTTAGAATCATTTTCTTCCATTCCCAAAATAAAGCCTGTAAAAAGGAATATTTTAAATACGACCAAATATAAAATACTTTTAACAAAAATATGATATTTTAAGGGAAATGTACACTTTATGTTACCTCATCTCATTGCAATGTTACGAAGTATAAAATTAAACTGAGCTTGAAATGTTGTGTAATCGACTCTAACTTTTTTTTTTGTAAAATACTTGGATGTGATATAAGGAATAATTTTCAGTGGAAAAAGGAATTTCCGATTTTTTTGTTGAATACGCCCTTACTCCGCCGAACATGACATATATTGTTTTCAACCCACACTGGCCGAGGTATCACTTGACGTCATGCATATAATTACCACTGGAATGAATTGTGTGAGATGAAACTAAACTTGCTAAATAGATATACACGAATTGTTTCGGGCGCTTCACCGAAGAGAAATAGCTATCAAGCTTCTTTTGTATTTCATAACTCAATAGTGAGAGAGAAAGAGAGAGTCTTTGGATACACGACAAAATTGGCTTCGTACCAGATAAGGCTAATCGCCATACATAGATATATTTGGTTAGATATTTTAGCGCTACGTTATTGGATAATGGTGAGCACAGAAGCCTGATTGATCTTTTTTACTGTTCTGGGAGTGACCAGAAACCTGCAGAACACTACACTTCCAATCTTGGATCAAATTAAGGGAAAATAGAATCGAAAAAATGGTAATAACATTGTAGCTTTGTTAAAGACCCGGGGAAAAATAAATACGAGCCTTATCAGCAGAAATCGGCAATCTTCTTTATGTGCAGTGTCCCCTCAGGACCTAAGCGATCATGGGACTCCACAATGTCCTATCCATTGTAGGTCATAGTAAACTTTGTCTTTCTGTTATTTCTCTTAAGCCCTGTTCTGCCATCCATTTACTCAAGCTCTTTAAGTGTGTTATACATTGATTCCTCTGCCACTCTTGTCCTCTATCTGTTCTGTGAGTATCAGATTTTCCAAGCACACCTTCCTCATTATGTGCGCTAGAAACATCAATTGCCTGTTCCTGATGTTAAGTATTAGTTTCCTTTTTGTTTCCATGTTCTTCAGAACCCCGTCGTTACTCACATGTTCGTTCCATGGTATCCTCAGCATCTATCTGTAGAGCCACATTTCTGTTGCTTAAATCTCCTCTGTATTAACAGCCATACCAAAAGACAGATATATTAATATTAGCTGTCGCCTGATAATGGAACATTCAGCGTTCATTGACCGAACACCAAGTGAGATTGTCGATTGAAATCTTTCTATTAAGAAATTTTTAGAAAAATTGGTTCCTCAACTTTTATATATTGGGGTGGGGGGTATCAAGCGTCAGATTTATTGAAGGTCTGCCACACCTCTCTCCTAAGAATGATTAGCGACACTAGATTTGTTTTTGAGGCAGGAGTAAACAGTGTCGTGCGTGTAGATGCCTACTTGGGAACCTATGACTTCAAGGAGGTCGGAAAGAATAATTTGTTGTTAAAGATAATAATAAGGTTATTTGTTTTTCATGATAGAGAATTAAAAGAAAAATACTTGAGTGAAGTAATTTGAATGCGTGAAAAACATTTCAGTTTAGGATGTGTGACAAGGTGTTAACAATTTTTAATGTAATCATTTATTGAAATAATAAAACGTACATTGCAGCATTTTCAAGTTTTTGATAAGTAGTGCACTTCAAACAAATTCTCTTGAAGATTTTTAACAGCAAGAATTAAAAACGGTAACAAAAGCTAACATGGCTTGTACATTTAATTAAAACGGAAAATAATTATACAGGGTGTTTAAAAAAAATTGATATCATTTCGCAATCTAATAACTTTGTTAGATCTCCTTCAAATGACTTCAAATTTTAATAGCATCTTTATGTTTAATGTTTGTTTTATGTTTTTATGTCTTTATGTTTTTGTGTTTTTCTTATTTGTATTTTTATGTTCTTTAATCTTTAATCTTTTTCTTTACAGGTATAAAAATGCCGTGTCTCAGGCGGTGCGCATATTGAATATTTGTGAAATCGTTCACATAATCCACATGCTATTGAATTTCTCATTCAGATTTGGAAGAATAAATCTTATGATCTTCAACATTAATACTTTTTAATTTCATTTGCCTTAATCATGTACTTTCTCTGATATTTACATCTCAAAGGATATCAATTTTTTTAAAATACCCTGTATAATCAAAGTGTTTTCAACAAAACCATATTTTCTATACGAATGTTCACTCAATGAAAGGCACACAGCCACTCAAGGGAGAGGGTTATTGCGTGCTGTTGTACTAGGATAAGAGAAAAACAAGAAGTAAAGCTTATGGTATTATCTAAGAAAATCGTACCGGGAGTTTGTTTAA
>CAHIKZ030004683.1:2390000-2412500 GCA_903632075.3 Acanthosepion pharaonis
CTATCTATCTATCTATCTATCTTTTACAAATATATATTAATGCATCTGTCTGTCTGTCCGTCTCTCTCTCTCTCTCTCTCTCTATATATATATATATATATATATATATATATATATATGACATAAAATATTTGGACAAACCAAGCTTGCACTGAAATTAGATATGCCATCCCGAGACATTAATATATGCATAATAATTTTGCAGTTAAAAGAAGATGGTTCAGAAATGTTTTTTTTTCCAAAATTGGATTTTTAAAATTTTATTTCTTTTTATTTCCTAATTTATTTTGGTTTTGAAGCAAATTATTTGTAATTTTTCTTCTAAACGTAATCTATAATTTGTACTATTATTATATATTTTGTGTTTTCTTATTCTGTTTGCCTTGATATATCTTGAATTATGTAATTTTGATATATGCATAGGTAGTGATATTATCATTATATATATATATATATATATATATATATATATATATATATATATATATATATATATATATATATATTCGTATGTATGTATATTTAGTAATCCAAATAAATATGTTAGCTCTATCACTGATATTGAGCGCATATATATATATATATATATATATATATATATATATATACATAAATATTTAACACACATACACACGCCACCCCCACACACCTTTAGATATATTGTAACGTGGCATTTTTATTACTTCAAATGTTATTATAATGGACACAGGTATTTGAAATGGTCGCTACATTTTTATTTATATTTTAAACAGTGTTTATTACGTATAGAATGTATTCTCCGGCAGGTTTTGAAACTGCTCTCTTCTTTTTATAAACAATACACACACACACAGACACACACGTGCGTATGTGTGTGTCTTTCTCTCTCTCTCCCTGTGTGTGTGTGTGTGTGTGTGTAGAGACAGAAGGATAGGATAACACCAAATAAAAATACAATCATTTTCTTTTGTCATTCATATTCAGTTTTCTGGTGAAGTTCTAATAAGAACGAAATATGTTAATTTTATAAGCGTTTTCAATTTGTTCCTATCTTCGCATATGTATGTATATGTATATGTGTGGCAGATTGTTGAAATGTTATAGTGTTTTATTTTTTCCCTCTGTCAATAATGTTTGCTTAATTGTATGTCTAGAAGCAATATATTTTGGCGATTTTCAATGCGTATGCATACAAATAGTGAATACAGGGACACACATATATCTCGTGTGTGTGTTTTTTTTGGCTTACACGATTGCTTTCTTTTTAATGTCATCAGTGTATATGAAGAAAATCTGTCTCAAATAGGTTAACAAGAAGGCATAAAAACTCTGATGGGAAAATTAACAAAACTAAAAATGTAAATAAATAAAAAAAGGAGAAATCTAATTTTTGTTAGTCAATTTCTGCAGATTTGTTTCAAGGCTTCACTGCTTAGTTGAGTCAAAATTGGAATCTGCCGTCTCAGATGCTTGGCAAAGAAATTGTTTTTACAAATGAAGCTGACACGCTTTGAAAAGATGGTATTTTCTTTGGAAGAAAAAAAACAAAAAATAAAAAAGCAACGAAAATTTAACTTATGATTAATGATATTATATAAGAACAAAAGAAAGAACTAAACATTTTTCTCATCATGTCAGAAATTATTATTTTCTTTCTCGACTTGTGCTTATATTCTTTCTTTATTTTTCTTATTTATTCTCAATACGTACTCCAGCTCGTCTGGAGTGGCGCCAAATTTTTTAACTTAACCTTTTAAGCTCGTATTAACTGACTTGCTTGGATTGCCTGCCAGCTATCGGCCTCATGGGAGATGTTTCCGGATATTATCTGATGTAATTAGGTACCTACTGAAAATTATCTCTCAAAAACTCACAATAGTAAAGCACCCAGTGAGGCGCAAATCAACTAGAAATGCTATCGAGAAGTATATGGTAACTTCCGTTTACAATTATCTGAAGATGGCCGGAGATTTATAATAGCTAAAGATTTATAATTTGAAGAAGATTCACTAATCGCCCAGATAATTGAAGAGAAGTGATTTTCGAATTCAAAAAAAAAAAAATCAATGTATTTAGTCTGGTAATTTTTCAAAGCATCTACAAAGACCCCGCAAAAATTCTGAAATGATGTTTTCTATATTTTCCTTAGAAAATAAAAATAGATAGGTCCGCCTATCGCCCGATTCATACCCCTCCCGCTCATTTGAATATGAATAGATGTTTGTTTTTTATTTCCTATTTAAAACTGTGTTTCCGGTTCCTTGGGATGAATTGATTATATATATATATATATATATATATATATATATATATATATATATATATATATATATATATATATATTACAGATAATTATTTCCTTTGGTATATTCGATTGTGGTGGGAAAGGCTTGCGCAAGAACAATGAACCCCAGACCGCTTCCCCGGAATAAGATACCTTACAAACTTCCACCAGTCAGTAAAACAAGCCTATTCTTTTTAACAAGGCATCTACCAGAGGAGGACAGACATTGAAAATAAATTTAAGACAATGCGGCAAGACAGACTCTGAGGGGGTGATGATAGCAGCGTACACACCAGCTTGAAATAGACTATTCTCATGTTGAGGTAATTTTTGTTTTTTTGCTGTAAATATTTCTCTCTCGATATATATATATATATATATATATATATATATATATATATACAATCCTTCGGAAGTTATGCAATACATGAATCTCAATAACTGAAATCTAATTTTAACGAAAGCTTTTTGTCAAACTTTAGACAATTTATATAGCCATAAAACAAAGCTTAGGTTAAATGTTTCGCCATTTTGAATTTCTTTTATTGAAGCTACTGAATTTAGTATAGAAAATGCAGTCTGATGTTATTAAGCGGATTAAACTCATATCAGTTTAAGGCCTCTGAAATGTATAAAAACTATTTCTCTTATTTTCTATAAGATATATTGAAACATGTGTAATGAAAATAATCTAACAAATACTGAGTTATATACCGGGTGTAACAGCAAAATTATCCAAATCTTTTAACAGCATGGCATAATTATACATCCCAAAAATGTTTATCTTAAAAAGCACTAAACTAATTGAGTTTCTTCCTTCCAGGTATTCCGATGTCATTTAGCCATCTTGACACCATTTCTCGTAAGAATCACTGAAAAACAGTTTGGGTTAATCGGTTAGAAAGAGAAGAGGTTAAAATCGTTTTGTTTCAGCCACATTGTGTCTTCCCAACTGAACAATGGTGAGAGAAAAAAAGATTATTCCGGCCTTGAATAATGGTACGAACATTCATATTCTGGCTTCCATCTTCAATTTCCATTCAAGAACCATAAAAGAAACGGTGAATAAGTTATAAAAAAGAGAGCACTGTAGAGACAGAGAAACTGGATCAGGACATCATTCCAACTTAGAGCTAAATACATTCGGATTGTTGAAAGTAAAGTCCAATAATGTTATAAAGTCTCGGAGGATTCCAGTATGACATCTGTAATCATAAATTTAGAATCATTTCTAAGATACAACGGTCCAAGTCTTAATCTAAGAATTGGACAATTGGATAAATTTGCTGTTACATGATTTGAACAATTTTGCTGTAAAACACACAGTCTCTCTCTCTCTGTATATATATATATATATATATTAAATCGCTCTGCAAGTTTGCTTTTCCTACTTAAAATTGAGCACATTTAACGTGACGATTTTAACAAATATCATACTGTTTGTTTATTCTGGTGTGTATATATATATATATATATATATATATATATATATATATATATAAACAATAAAATACAAAATCACCTCATATGGGAAATAATTTATTTCTGCAGACGAATATATCGGTCGTCTGTTTTATCAACCCCGGTGTGAACTGAATTTGTGTTAGAAATAGAAATTTAACTGAGACGAAACATGGATCAGAGGAGGGTGGAAGGCATTTGTCTTAAAGAGAAGTTTTATAAAATTAAACCCGAATGTCAACATGATGGCATGAATTTACGATTATGTGAATAATGAAATATTGATTTAAAATGACAAGAGGAGGAAAAAGGGGATTAAAAATAAATTGAAATTTATAGATAAAAGGATATAATAGATTAATGGAAAGAGATTTGGGGAGATCTTAGAGTAGGAGAAAATTTATAAATCATAATTTATATTGATAAGAGGTTATAGATGGGGTAAATTAGAATTAGTTATAAATTCGTCATTTGAGGATGTTGGAGGGGAGTAAATATTATGGAAATATCGTAGCTAATTAAGTTAAACCTACATTATAGAAATTTGAATATGTTTTTGTGTCGACATTTTAACACTAATTCATTCCTCTGATTTAATAGTTGAATTTGATTATTATATTTTACCTCATCGGTAGCACGACTATATATATATTATATATATATATATATATATATATATATATATATATATATATATATATATGCAATTTTTATATATATATTATTCATATATTATATATGCGCTCAATATCTGTGATAGAGCTAACATATATAGTTGGATTGATGTGAGTTTATGACCCAGGGTTTCACATTCTTTGCGAAAGTCAGACAAGGTAGCCATATTTATTACAACGTCTTGGCAGTTGTACGCTCCGCCCTTCTTCAGGTGGTTGGACTGTCGAACTGAACCCTTTATTTCGCTCACTGGGGTAGACGGTTACAGGACCCAAAGAGTGTGAGTTCAATACCCGGTTAAGGCAGTGGAGAACTTGGAGATGGGAATTAACAGGAGATAACTGATAACTGACATCCATTAAACATGGCATGTGGGACTAGAACAGTCTACCCCAGCGAGCGAAATAAAGGGTTCAGTTCGACAGTCCAACCATATGAAGAAGGCCGGAGCGTAAAACGGCCGAAAACGTTGTAATCAATATAGCGACAAAGATGAGGACAATAGTCCGAATAATGTAAATAGTGTATATAATACCTCATCTCAGAAATATAAACAGATATTGTTTAACTTACTTGTTACTTGTGAGCGTTGCTTAGGGAAACGCTTGCAAATTGTTGTGCAATCCTGTCTTGAATGCTGCATTTTAATGCGAAATCAAGAAATTAATGTAATTTTTATTACATTTGTGCGAATTGTTTTAACTAGAAATATTTGCATTGATAGTTAAAATACGATAATTCGACTGGTGCAGTGTGAGTTCTATATGAACATCTTCTTCGCACGAACCACTATTTGGGGAATCGATTGCCAAGAGGATGCTTCCTAGATTACTACAATCTTATCCTGTTCAAATCTATGTTTTAACGCTATCTTCCTCACATTTCCTCAAAAAATGTACCCAATTCTCTTTCGCTGTATCGCCCTAGCTTGAGTAAATTCTGGGCCTTGTGTAGAGTGAACATTATTTTAAATAAATCCTTTCTAAATTTGAATAATAATATTTTTATTATTGTTTTTTTATTTTTATTTTTACCGAAGTTTGAAATATAGATTTGATAAGTTACCTTACCGTGATCCCCAGCGTAAGCATACTAGCCTACTTACTAGTGCCGACACATCACAGGATTTGTGGTTAGCTTTTGTAAATGTTGTATAAGACGACCCTCTTTTTTTGGTAATTTTTAAGATTTAAATGTAGCTTTATACGCGAAAATATACGGTATATATAGTGAGAAAGAGAGAGAAAGAAAGGTGATGCACACTGTTTAAAGTATAGCAGAGAGAGAGAGAGAGAGATAGAGAGAGGGAGAGAGAGAGGGAGAGAGAGGTAAAGGAGAAATAAAGAAAATAGTTAAGGAATAGACCTTGCTCGAGAAATAGAGAGATATAAATGAGATAGATAGATAGATAGATAGATAGATAGATAGATAGATAGATAGATAGATAGATGATGGTAATTTCAATTGTAGGGTAATCCGCTCCCTTATTGTTATGGGATCTTACCCATAATAACATAATGGACTATTCCATACGTAATAAATACTGCGCCTCAAGAGGAAGCAGATAGTTCAGTTCGAATCGGACGACCGGCTGACCGGCTGATCTGTTGAACTCTCTGCCATCGGGCGGAGAGGAACCCGAACGAGGCTACGCCGAAGGGCGAAGTTTCTTTTGGGGAGGTAAACCGACGCAAAGGGCATATTTTTGGCTGAGCCCACGGGCTCGGAGATTCCACGTTAAACCGGCCTTGTGCCACATGATGCCCTCGTGTGTGTGTGGGGGGTACTAAATACCGTTCAGTCTGAAGTCTGGAGTGAAGTCCGTCAGAAGTCCGTCAGTCAGTCAGAGTGAGCGAGTCAGTCAGTCGAGTCAGAGGCAGTCCAAAACAGAGTAGCGTTCAGACAATTACTACTAAACCTGATTGTTCGTACCAACACTTTCTGCTTCTCTGTATATATTCCTGTTTGTAATATATCTGTTATTCCATATACGTGTTCGAGTTCTTCTTTATTGCTTCTACCTTGGACTATCACCGTGGTACAATGAAACGGACCATAACACTTATAGCAAAATATTAGTCATTAATTGACTAAACAATTAACGTTAGTTTGGTTGTAAACTGCTCTCTCAGGTAGTTTGTGACACATTATTTATCCTCTCTCAGTTGCGTCTCCGTCTTTGGGCAGAGTTCACTCAGAGGTTGCTCCGTCAAAGGACAGAGTCGCAACTGAGGAAAATTATACTGAGAGGTGCCCAGCACTGCGGAACAGCTGCAATAGGCCGCGCCCTCTCATTGCACCAGAGAGAGGGATCGATGCTCGGTGGCTGCGTGCAATTTTCGCTTCTAGCCTGAGAGTACGCACTCGGCTTTCCTCGTGTTACAACTAGTCTTAGAGGGAAGACAGAGTAAATACCTAGTTTGGTTGAAAACCATTTCTCTTAAACTATTTTTTTCAGGAGAATATATTTTTTCAAGTTCAATAATTGTTATTGTTATTTTCTGTATTGATGTAAGCTTCATTTTTGGTCTTCTTTTTAAGGAGTGTCGAACGGTAGCATCTTTATTATGTTTGAATTTTCTCTTCAAATTTCATGGCGTAAATATTTTAGTTCTTGATCGCTTTGACAGTTTGGAAATGTTGTAGATTCTGTCATTTCGTACTGTTGGTTTATGATTTCTACAACGCCTGTTGATGAGATCTAATGGAGTATTGTTTTCTTTACGACGTAAAGAGTTCATTCCATTCAAGAAAATGTTAATGATTGATCTGAGTTCTATATATCAGACTGAACATTTCGGAAAGCGATGGAGACTATGCGTAAAATCCCTATGACATTCTACATCTGACAACTCTCGTTAAGTACTTGACTCGAATTTAATATTTTGAAGCAATTAGCTGTTTGGCAGGAAATTACCACGAACATAGGTCATTCTATGTTCAATTTCAAACTGCATATAACTGATACCAACGCTAAAGTATTTGATATGTTTAGGATTTATCATTTCTAGATTTTGAATTTGTATAATATATGAATGAATAGATGAATACTCATCCTGGGTATGACGATAAACTACATCCGCGTCCTGGGTAAGACGATAAACTACGTCCAACACCAAGGCCTCTGATCAGGAGGTTTTGATGAGCATGGAACCCCCTCTTAATTGCTGGTGTTCCCAGGTCCACCCTGACCTGGGGTGGTTGCATCTGTTAGGGTCCCGGCTATGGGCAAATAGGTAACACGCAGACTTGTATAAAAATAGGTTTTAATACCAGAAATACTTTGTAATAAAAAAATAAAAATATTACCAGCAATAATTTTTGAAGGAGAAATTATTATCAGCAATACTTAAAAAGAGAAAAAATACCATCAATAAAAACAGCTATATTGTCTTTGAAAAAATATTACCAGCTATAGATTTCTTCAAGGAAAACTATTGCCAGATATAGATTTTTGAAGAAAAACATATTACCAGCAACAAAAGTTTTATCGGCATTAAATAACCCATTGAGGTTGATATGCCGTAAAACAAAACAAACATAAACCAAACCAAATAGACGAATACAGACGGAATGACAAAAAAAGGAGACATAACGATAGATAGACAGACAGACTGGTAGATAGATAGATAGATAGATAGATAGATAGATAGATAGATAGATGAAAAGAAAGCTTCAGATACTTAGATAAAAAAAAAAGATAGATAAATACATACATAAATATATAGGAAATGATGCAATTTCCCGTCAAGGAAAGTTCGAGAAATAACTGATTAACTTTGACGCAATTCTTAATATACAAAAAAAACAAAACAAAAAAAAAACGCCTCTGCACGTTTTGAAAAAAATAAAAAAAAACGACCATATTTTTCGACCAATCGGGTGTGCAAAAAATATGCGGCCGCTTCGTAAGAATTTTTTTTAGTTAACACGCGTGTGCATTATCCCATCAGAGTATTTAAATAATGAGAATATTTTCACAACGCTTCAGAACAGTTTACTTGTTCGGAAAGATGAAATACAACTGTCTCTCACAGCTTTGATTCGCTGAATGAAGCATCCAATTACAATTCTCAACTTGACGATAATGCTTTTTACGCCACAAGGCTGCGGATATTTCTCTATGACTCTCAAAGAAAAACAAAACACAAACGATTAATTTTTGTTATGTATAAAACTTTCAACAAAAATTAAGTTAAATTGAGCTATAGTTATATGCCTAATATGCCTACCTGGATTAATAAAGACAACACTGAAAAGACTAAAAATAAACAAAATACCACCAATACAACTGCATAAATAAGGCAACTTGCCTCTTAAGGGCAAATGTTAGCATGAATGCGTGGTATATAAAGTAGAGGCATATAGAAATAAACCAAGCGATGGTCGTGATGATAAAAAAAGTTTATGTTGGTTCAACTCAGGGATCTTTTAAAAAAAGATAGTATAACCACATAAGCAACTTCAAACATGAGATTTACTCATATAGATCTAGTCTATCTAACCATGTGTGGAAAATCAAAAACGAACAAAGAAACGGGAGATAATAAAGAAATGTTACAAATATAAAGCAGGCAATAGGTATTGCCTCCTATGGTTGGAGGAAAAACTAGACATAGTAATTTTAGTAATCCCGACATGTTACTTAACCAAAGAACGGAAATTCTCAACGGGCGTAGACAGAAGAAAGCCGGGTTATTAGAATAAAGGTATAGTGTGATTTGTTCTATGCTAATTTTACCCCTTTATAGATTTATGCTATTTTTAGTCTACGATGGTTGTTTTTTTTTTTTTTTTTTTTGCTATAAAAATGTCGCTTTATCTATCCTCTTCAGTTATATCCTGAAAATCCGTTAGGTGCAAACTTGGTAGGTAGATCCTGGCTCACTAGGTTGATATATATATATATATATATATATATATATATATATATATATATATATATATATATACAGAGAGGGAAAGTAGAGAGGACTGATATATATATATATATATATATATATATATATAGAGAGAGAGAGAGAGAGAGGGAGATAGAGAGAGAGAAATATATATATATATATATATATATATATAGATAGATAGATAGATAGAGAGAGAGAGAGAGAGAGAGAGAGAGATAGAGAGATAGGGAAGAAGATTTTAGAATAATAAAACAGAATTTTCCCCCATCAAACATCTTATATAAAATTTTCAACAAAAACACAGTTAAATTGAGCTATAGTTGTATGCGTAATATGTCTAATTGGATTAATAAAGACAACACTAAAAAGACTAAAAAGAAACAAAATACCTCCACCCTCACAAATATAACTGCATAAATAAAGTAACTTTAATGAATGCGTTGTATATAAAATAGAGTATATAGAAATAATCCTAGCAATGGTCGTCATAAGAAGTCTCCTGTTGTAAAAATAAAGTAAAACAAAAACTTCTCTATTTTGTAGCACTCATTTTCTATTAACATTAGTTCCACTACAAATACCTATATACATAAATGTGTTTAGATGAACAAATGAAAAGAAAACTTCAGATAGATAAGAACAGATAGATATATTAATAGATAGATTTAGATGTACATATGAAAAGAACGTTTCAGATACATAGATAAGTATAGCTAGATAGATAGATAAAATTAGATAAATGATTCAGAATAGATTAATCGAGAGAAATATAAAACTTCTCAACGTGTTTGGCATATCAATCAAAGTCCTTGCTACGTATTTTAGACAGCTGAAGAATATGTTGTGTGTGCTTGTCGAGGATAGAATTGTTCACTGTTTGAGTAAAGGCTTCTATACGAATAATGGTTTTAAAGTTTAAAAACTTTAAAAGTTTGCCGTCGCTAAGTGCTGAGATAGAAATACTGTCGCTCTGTTTATGTCAGTTTGTTTGAATTTATCTTATCCAAGCATAATCTACCACTCTAGCGAAGACTCTTGGTTTTTATAATCGCTACACATTTCTCCACATATTTTCATATATATATTAATATATATCATATAGAGATATATCCGTTCATCTATCGTTACATGTCTTTCTTTTTTTCTCGGTTTGTGTCCTAGCATGTCATATCTATCTATCTATCTATCTATCTATCTATCTATCTATCTATCTATCTATCTATCTATCTATCTATCTTATCATATTTATCTATATATGCATTTGTCTCACGTGTGTTTGTCTATTTATCTATCTATCTATCTGTTTCCATCGTATCATATATATCTATGTAGGTAGGTATGTGTCTCGGGTTATATCTATCTATCTGCATCACATGTATGTATGCATATATATATATATATATATATATATATATATATATATATATATATATATATAAGTATGCATTTCAGTTTGTCACATATCTATCTATCTATCTGTATCATATCACATGTATGTATGCATATATGTATGTATGTAAGTATGAACTTTAGTGTCTCTCATATCTATCTATCTATCTATCTATCTATCTCATATCTTATCATATTTATCTATATATTTATATAGTTTTGCATGTATGTATTTCGGTTTGTCTCACGTGTGTCTATCTATCTATCTGTCTATCTATCTATATATCTATATATCTATCTATCTGTTTGCATCGTATCATATGTATGTATGTAGGTAGGTATGTGTTTCGGATTATCTATCTATCTATCTATCTATCTGGATCACATGTATATATATATATATATATATATATATATATATATATATATATATATATATATATATATATATATATAAGTATGTATTTCGGTTTGTCACATATCTATCCATCTATCTATCTGTATCATATCACATATATGTATGCATATATGTATGTATGTAAGTATGCACTTTGGTTTGTCTCATATCTATCTATCTATCTATCTATCTATCTATCTATCTATCTATCTATCATGATCTATTTCACTGATTGTAGCACTTTTTATACGCATCCGCCTGTTTGCATCTATCATCTTCTCTCATTCTGTTATCTTACTCAATGGTGTTCATCAACGAAATGGCTTTGACATGTTTACCTGTCATCGCTTTAAAGAAGCGCTGTCCATTGCTGTTGACCAGACTCCCTTTGTACTAATGGCGCCTTCGACCCAAACTTCTGTAATCCGATTGTCTGCTTTTGACTATTAACCGTCACAATCGACGTTAGTGAATTCGGATGCCATTCTCTCTCTCCATGTCTCCCTGTGTGTCTCTCTCTAGCTAGCTATTGGTTTGTTTGAATTGGGTGTATATTTGGGTTTCCATTTTTCACTTTCAGTCTAGTTAAAAAGAAACGAAAGGTTTTTATTTTATGATTTGCGCAATTCTCCTGGTTTTCGGTATATATTTAATTATTAATTTTTAGTGTCTGAATTCTCTCGACGTTCATGATCCATTATCGTATAGTTTAGGGATTTAAGTTGTGTTAATCCCATCGTTTTTTTTAAAATTATCGTCGCTTCATTATCAGGGTGAGATTTTAAATTATCTCGTAGTATAGATAACAGATCTTTTTGCGTATTTTTTTCAGTTGTTTTGAAAATATTTGCTTTTGTGAAGGGAAACTCCGTTGTTTAGCGCTTGGCTGATATCTGTATATGATTTCTTGCATTTCCTTTTGCTTCACAAAAGCAATATCAAATTAGCAGAGAGAAAACTCTCTGCATCCCAACACATCTATAAATTTAAAAGTATGCCAATGTAGCAAACAGACAATTAGCTAATTAAGAATATGATTCCAACACGCTACATAAGAGTTCTCATGTTTCAAAACAAGAGACAAAAACTTCAATATAATTATTTGAATTAAATTGAATTAAAGTACTAAGCTCTGTTGCATCTTCAAGCTAATTTTTTTTGGGAATAACCAAAAAAAAAAAAAAAAAAAAATTCGCTTGAGGATCATCATATTTTTAAATAAATAATTATATTTATGCACTACTTTTGTATCGAGCACTATTTTTTAAAAAAATAATAACAAAAATACTAAAGAACTTTGGATTATTTACCTAACGAGATCTTTCCTATTTTCTATATATTTTTCACACACACACACACACATATATATATATGTTGGCAAAAAGCATGTGCATATATATATATATATGTGTGTGTGTGTGAGGGGGGTGTTTGTGCTTGGGTGTATATATATGTATATAAATATGTATATAATTCCTTATAAGACAATATGTACGTATGTATGTATGTATGTATGGAGAGGGAATATATATACACACACTAGCAAAAACGCACACACAATACACCATAATGGAAATGGATCTATGAACATACAGGGGTCATTAAAATATAAGAATACAGATATCTTTCCTCACCCTTTCTCGGAGCAATCTTAATTGCTTTATTACCGTTTAAGCAGAAGAACTTTCTCACCACCAGTCCAAGAAAAAAAAGAGTATGTTTTACACCGAAAACCATAAGGAAAATTAATTCATTTTTATGATATGTGGAAATATCCCCTCTTTGCCTGAAGAAGGTCGCCAAACCCGAAACCCGTGTAGCAAAATTATGGAACATAATGTATAATATATATTTTTAAAAATCCACATCACAACCGAAAACGTTTGCGCTTTTCTCTCTTCTTTTTTATATATATATATATATATATATATATATATATATATATATATATATATATATATATATATATAAAAGGACAGGTATTAAGAAGACAACAGATGACGATTGACACTAAATATTATGACGGGAAAGTAAGAGGCCAGAAGAGAGTTCCACACACGAGAATTGCAAGCGAAGAAACTATTAGCATAGAACTTACGGTTTCATCTAGTCATTTCATTTGTAAAATGATGAGTCCTTGCCGCCAATGTAGCACTGCGCTTACGTTCATAAAGTCTAGGCACCAAAGAGGAAAGCTCATCTGAACAATTACCATGAAAGTGTTTGTAGAAAAGGAAGCTACTCAGGGAAGACTGGAAAGACATATCTTCTTTTATGTGCCGTGTCCCTTCAGGACCTAGGTGATCATGGATCTCCATTTCCTCCTGTCCTTTGTAGCTCTCAATAAGCTTTGACTCCCAGAACCTGTTCCGCCATCTACTTGCTTAAGTCTGTTAAGTATGTCACGCGTTGCTTTCCCTTGACCTTGCCTTCTTTCCAGATATCCGCCCTGCTTGTATCAGATTTTCCAAGCGTTCCTTTCTCATTACGTGTACCACAAATTTCAGCTGGTTCTTCCTGATGTTAATTATGAGTTTCCTTTTTGTTTGCATCCTCTCCATAACATCATCGTTGCTCACATGTTCGGTCCATGTTATCCTTAGCATCCTTCTGTAGAACCACAGTCTCTTCTTTATCTTTGAGGAGACCGTCCAACATTTGCTGCCGTAAAAGAGGACAGATATCACGTATCAGATCAGTATTTTTTCTTTGTTACCAACGAAATCTTCCTGTCTCGTAATACCCTGCCTAGCTTTTTGAATGCGTCTTTGGCCATCCCAATACGTCTTCGGATCTCAGCGTCGCACTTACCGTCCTCTGTCAGAACACTTCCCAGATATTTAAATTTCGGCACCTGCTTGATTTTAGTGTCCCCGGTCTGTAAATCGCATTTTTGGCTCATCTATTTACTGTTGAACATGCATTCTATATTGTAATTTATGCTTAGTCGATCGTTCGTTACCTTCTGTAGGAGGTTTTGTAGTTTCCTTTCCGTGTCTGCTATTAGCACTGTGTCATCTGTGTATCTTACGTTGTTAAGATTATGGCCGCCAATGATGAATCCTGGTAGGCTTTTCAATCCTCTCAGAATTGCCTCGCTGTATAGATTAAATAGGTCCGGTGAGAAGACACATCCTTGCCTTACGCCCGTTTCATTTTTTTTTATATCTGCTGAATTCATTCTTAATCTTTATGCAAACGATTTGTTACCAATAAAGGTGATTGATTATTCTAATGTCTTTCCAGAATATGTCAAGTTTGCTGGACAGCTTTAACAGATCTTTGTGGCGTACACTGTCGAACGCCTTTGCGTACGTGTGCTTGTGAATAGTCCTTTTGCATTTGAATTTCTATTTCTGAGCATGAATATCCGGTTTCTAGTTCCGGTGTCTTTAACGAACCCGCATTGTTTTTGTTCTATCTCTGGCCTGGTTCTGCTGCTCGCTCTATTCATCAGAATTTGTTAGTTATCTGCCTGCTTACGCATTATTAATACTTTACATATCAGTCCTCACTGAATTATTTCTCCTTTAAATTAAATTTGAACAAGTGCATGACTCTTAGGATCCTTGGATAAGTATATTTCATTTCGATCAATGGGATCCCTACTAGTCCCTTAATAATTTTCCCCCTTTGATTTAAATTAAATTTAAATTTGATCAAGGGAATGGCCCTTATCCAAAATATAGGAGAAAGCCAGAAAAAGGAGGTCACATCATCAACATCAAAATAAGGCAATATTGACATCAAGTTGAGCAAGAAATCACCAATCAGTGGGTAGTATCTTACAATACATATTTGTTGCGACAATTCAATTGACATATCAATGTTGAAATCTGCTCATCAGTTCATTCAATCAAGTATTACATCAAATACATAACAACGGGGTCAGATCAAACTGTTTTTGCACAAAATACCACTGAAAATTAAATTTAAATTTGAACAAGGGAATGAGTCCTATCCAAAATATTGAAAGAGAAAGTCAGATGATAGAGGTCACATCGGCAAGAACATTGAGTAATGTTCAAATGCAACATTTTTCCCCACAAATTATAACAATCATTTAAAATCAATCATGCGTGACACGCAGTAAGGCACGGGTAATTCGGCTAGTAGTGTATAATCTTTTAATTGGCGAAAAAATACATTTAGGCCTTTCCCTTATCAGATTTTGTTTCAGGCAGTACTGTTGTTTTTTCTCGCCTAGCTGTGTGTAATTGTAATGGGAAGTTTATACGTTCCCATATATGAAACTTTCACTACCTCAACATTTAGTGTTAATACCGGTTGAAATTTATAATTGCTACAAAGATCCGTGAAAATTTCAGTGTCTTCCTATATAAAATTTCTGATAAATCTTAATTTTCAAGTTAATGCTTGACTAATCTCATGGCCAGTTCTACGACAATAAAATATCCGTAGAAATTAGCCCATTATGTCATTAAATATTCTAGCTTAATGTGACACTATTTAGCTATGGTAATTGGCTAACTAATTAAGCATGGAAATTAAAAACGAGAAATACTTAAGGCGAGAAAGAGCTATAACGAAAGACATACCGAGCGACATTATTTTTTTTTAACAAAAGAAAAATGGGTAACGATTTTATTTTCATTTACGAAGAAAGATATTTTTTCGCAGAAAAAAGAAAATTCGTAAAAGAAGCGTGTTTCAGATTCTGTCTGAATTAATTAATGTCAAGACGCGACAAGGAAAACAGAATTCTAAAAGATTAACAAAACTGTGTCAAGCATGCGACCGGAAAGGAATTTCAGTGAGATCACCCAAAAAAGAATAGCCACTGATTATCTTTTGGAGATATCATTTGGTTTTGGTTTTGTGTCCGGATCTTGACATGAGGAGATAGGGTCGAGAAGAGGAAATCATTGTTACTACCTGTTCGAACTGTTAATGACAGACTTTCTGTCGCCGAGAACGGATATCTGGAAATGCGATAATGTTGAGACGAGAAAGACAAAGAGATTTAGTCGACCACCCAGTTAAATAGTTGACTAGCCATAGTTAATGAGTCGACGAAAATTCCGCTAATGAATTCCAGGTGATGCCAGGATAAGATAAAAATTTAATAGTCGCGATGTGCGATTCATAAGAATTCTGGCCGATAGAAAAGGAAGAAAGAAAAGGGAAGATATTTTTTTTTCTTTGGGCGATAATTGTAAACTGGGGAGAGTCTAGCCACACCCACGCTCCCGAGCGTTCATTGGCTGAGTGATGGCGTGAGTGATGGGCGAAGGTGAACATATGAGAAAGAAGGGAAACCTGTTGACTCCCACTGAAGGGATTAGTATGAGATATCAATATGAGAAAGGAAGAGTTTAGGAGGATAATTCTCCTCAGACCTATACCCACAGAAGGGAGAGAACCCCTCTAAAACAGAAAGTAATTGACTTCCAAAAATGGGAACTGATAAATTTTCCTGTCCGAAGACAAAGAGAATCTTTATTGGGGATATGGAATTATCGAAGAACCTAAACCACGACAGGCCCCAACCCGGTTTTGGTCGGCGTCCATATAAACGTCCCCGGGCGTTCAGAGATTAGAGTTGGGTTGGAGATCGAAGACAGATCGACAGAGAGCCGTTGAGCTCGGAGACCAGCCTCGCAGGAGCTGAGCGAAAGATCTAGTCTATCTAACCATGTGTGGAAAATCAAAAACGAAGAAGGAAATGGGAGATAATAAAGAAATGTTACAAATATAAAGCCGGAAATAGGTATTGCCTCCTATGCATGGAGGAAAAACTAGCCATATCTACTTTTAATGACCACGACATGTTACTTAACCAAAGAACGGAAATTCTCAACGGACGTAGACACAAGAAAACCTGGTTATTGGAATAAAGGAATAGTGCGATTTTTATGCTAATTTTACCCTTTTATAGATTTATGCTAATTTAATCTACGATGGTTGTTTTTTCCTATAAATATGTCGCTTTAACCTATCCTCTTTAGCCAGTTATGCCCTGAAGATCCGTTAGGTGCAAACTTGGTAGGTAGATCCTGGCTCAGTAGGTTTACATACATACATACATATATCTATCTATCTATCTATCTATCTATCTATCTATCTATATATATATATATATATATATATATGAATGAAGAAATATAGTTTTAAGGTGTGCTATATTTATGGGATAAAGTGCTCAATATAAGAAATACAGC
This sequence comes from Acanthosepion pharaonis, assembly GCA_903632075.3. Lineage (NCBI taxonomy): Eukaryota > Metazoa > Mollusca > Cephalopoda > Sepiida > Sepiidae > Acanthosepion > Acanthosepion pharaonis. Next base: position 2,407,272 of record CAHIKZ030004683.1, read on the forward strand.
GTATATAAATACAAATATAAAAGTGAACATTAAAGTCAAATCTCAGAGCCAATAGGCTATTTCATGCTAGGCGCAATCGTCAGGCGGCCTAATGATTGAGCCTATCATGAAACAGCCTTTCGCCTATGAGTGTTGACTTCAATGTTCAATTATATATATATATATAAGAGGAGGCACGGTGGAGTAATGGATAGCGGCTTGGATTGAGGAATCGCAGAGCCGAGGTCGAATTCCAGTCGAATCCATTACATTCACTTACGTGAAAGGTATGAATCCTCCTCATCTCCCTCCAGCTATGGGTAAAATAGCAGGACAGACTGGGTTCTATAGCCTTGGATGGCAACTGGTCTAGGAGAAGGACAACTCTGAATTCAAAACCTGCGGAGGGTCGCTTGGGAACCTTGTGGCATTCGGTGCACCAGGTTTCTGTATTCGTCCCTCCAAAAAGTGTGGCTGGTCCTGCACGAGGCCTTCACCACTATAATCAAAATCTCATGTGCCGGTGCCGGGATGTCGGTTTCCTTGGGACTTATCGGCCTGACCCTCATACGTCGAACGCGACGGGAGAGTCGATTATATATATATATACAAACAGATAGAGAGAGATAGTGAGAGAGATAAATATATATAGAAGGAGATAGACAGAGAGAATTATATACATATATGTGTGCGTACATATATATATATATATATATATATATATATGTAAAGAGGTGGAGAGAGAGATAACAGTATGATTGGTTCCATTACTTTCTTCAACTATTTTAGACCATTACGACTAGCATTATACATTCACGAAATAGAATCCGTTGTATTTATTCCGTATTCCATTTGTTCTATTCCGATAACTCTTCTCGAGCATTACTACTTTGTGGTACAAACCTCTTCCAGTCAAATCGTTATCTATCCTCTTTATCCTCATAATCTTCAATTCCTCCTACGTACATTAATATCGCGAACTTCATAGAGTAACGCTCTACTTTGAGTGGATCTAGAGCCAGGTATTGGGTTAATCATTAGTAAAAGGAAAAAAAGGATAGAGAGACAAAGAAAGTGTGAGAGAAAGAATGAGAGCGAGCAACAAATCGAGAGAGAATGAGAATAGAGGGATTGAGAGTCAAAATGAGTGTATGGTAATTTAATGAGTGAACTTGTATCTTTTTATGTTATTTGTCGACACATGTAAATAACTCTCTTACATAAGAATAACCTAACTAAATTTCCCTCGGCCGCCTTCTGTACTCACTTATTCCGATGACAAAGATATTTCGTTAATGCATAATTTGATAAACACGTAAGTAAATGTCAAAGGAGTCATGATTTGTAACGCAGTAAATTACCCTTTCACTCACTCACTCACAAATACGGTCTACCCTTACACCGTCATCACAAGACGAATTTCAATGGGATTGGTAAGGAGTCACTTTCCCTTCTTGCAGATACTGGTGTACCATTCAGCCACAGGGTTCAAGTATGTCCTGCAAGCTTCGAGAACAAAATGTCGTTAGAACAGATAAAGACAGCGCGTCTCTTGAGAAGAGTGCGCCGGAAGAAATATTCGAGTCTAAACAGAAGAGATTAACGCTAAAATCACGCGAGATTCTCTGTAGCCTTCAAATGCACACACGCTTCTTCAGATAGAAATGCGTTTACAATCGGTACCTCCACGAAATCGCAAATGAATCAGCATACCGTGATGAAAACAGACTCCAAACATAATGAAAACGTAGTTTTATCGTCAAAATCGGTATGTCAAGAGAAAACACCAAAATATTTTTTGAATATTTAATATATTCTTATATAATATATAATATATAAGATGATATATATAATAATATATTTATTGAATGTACTATATTTTGGGATAGCATATTTTAACGTCGTTTTTGCTGTGAAAGACGTTAAATTGAAAATTCTTGCAAAAATCAAATAATTGTCAGATTTTAATGAAATTTTCAGGACTTATTCACAAATGAATGAAATTATTTAAAAATGTTCTTATTGGCAAAAACTTCTTGAAAATTTTTTTTTTTACATGTGTTTCACTCCTTAATTAATTTTATGAAAACTTGAGAAATTCAACGTGATAATTTTTAGTGACTATAAAAAGCAGAATATTTGGAGCATTTCAGTCACAAGTCATTTTTTTTTTTTTTTTTTTTTTGTAAAATCAGACCTCGTCTTACCAAAAGTCTGCTTAGAATCGAAAAGTAAAAAAATGCAATAAGACTAAAACATTACTAATTAGAGAAGCTTTTAATTGCTTTTATGAATAATACATATTAAGGATAATATTATCTTAAGAAAACATTTTCCTATGAAAAAAGAAACTACAAAATTTGTTTTCATTTTTTTAAAAAATGACTTAGAATAATTTATAATAATTTTAAATCTTTTAAAATGCAGTTTCAATGATGGAACTCTTAGGAAAGATTGTTATTAAGTAAAAATATATATTTACTAATCATATATCGTAAAACTTACTACTATCTGACAACCTTGAAGAATTTTGAATTATTTTTCCATATTTTATAACATAGTAAATTTTATAGATACGGAGCGCCATCTATAGTAAATTTAGAGTCAAAATTCTCTAAAATTCAATAAAAAATTATATGACGGAGAAAGGTATCCGCGTTATATTTTTCAATTATTTTTTAAAGTTAAATCACCCGTAGAACATTACATAACAACATGTCAGTTATCGGCTATTACGGACGTGTTAAAACCTGTCAACATAAATAAACAAGCTACCATCGTGTTCAAAAATGAATATCTCAGATATTTTAAACTTTAAAAAATAATAGTTGATTCAAATCATATTACTTATGCTTTAAATCAGATAATATTCCTCAAATAAAGTTTCAGAAAAAATGTATTTTTTAGATTTTTAATAAAGAGATTTACATTTTAATATTTTTTTTTTCTAAAAATGTCGCCAAAATCAAACATTTTCTAAACAAATTCTTCCAATTAATTTAAATTAGTTTTCAAATGCAGTATAGTATTTTGTTTCGGGGAAATATCAAATTTTATCTCTTAGCTTGAAATTAAAACAAAAAGTAAAAGCTTCAAGAAAGATTTTTCATTATTAAAAAATCATTTTAAACGTTAGGTATCGTGTTTTTGTAGAGGTCTCTAGATTACACATATGTGCAAACATCCAGTCGAACTTACACTCATACAAAAACATAATAAATACAAATATACACATGGGATTTCCATTTTCAAAAGCCCGCCTTCTTCACTCTGATGATTTTTTCGAAACATCATATCTGCTGAATTTCGTATTCGAAACGCAAATAAAACTCTTTTCAAAGATTTATCGTGTATATTCGTGTATAAGCTGACTTCAGGTGTAGTGCTACTGTTGCTGTTATGTGAAAAAATAAAATCCGAGTGTGATGTCCACAAATTAGAATAGAATATTATAAACAAGTCGAATAAATGATCTTCGTAGAAAAGGCAGAAGATCAAGCAAAATACTTATGCCGTAGATACATATATTTATGTTGAGAATAGATGTTCTTCTTTGTGGTGAAGAGACCAATAGTTCGATGTGATTTGTTGCAAGTGAATCTGCAAAGTTTCGAAGTTATTTTCTGGCAAGTGAGTTTGCAAAGTTCGAAGATATTTCGTTGCAAGTGAGTCTACAAATTTCGAAGTGATTTTGTTGCAAGTAATTTTGTAAAGTCCGAAGTTATTTCGTTGTAAATGAGTTTGCAAATTTCGAAGTGATTTCGTTGCAAGTGAGTTTGTAAAGTTCGAAGTGATTTTGTTGCAAGCGTGTCTGAAAATTTCGAAGTTATTTTGTGGCAAGTGAGATTTTAAAGTTTCGAAATTATATCGTTGCAAGTGAGCTTGCAAATTTCGACGTTTCCTTGCAAGTGTGTCTGCAAATGTACTCCAATATATTTGTTTTCATGCGATAGCAGTCATTTTAAAACAGTGAACAAGGAGAGCTCAGACAAGACTTACTTCGCCAGGGGTTTTTCTTAAAATAATTTTTCCGGAAAATGAGTTTCTCAAGCAATTTACAGTTATATCTATTTTCACTATTAATGAGATTTTTTTTCCAAATCTTTTACTTAAAGAAGTGGGAAAAATCAGTATTTCTATTAAATAACGGGAAATAAGTCATACTAATTTCCAATTTGCCATTAGCGGAAACAGCAAAACGATATATTGATGAATGGCATAATAATAAAAAGGGAAATGACATGATAAATAAAAGAAAATGCGTTATTATGACACAGTATATTATGAATTCATCTGATAAAAATATACGAGGGTATGTATATATTGTGATAGTTTACATAATATGTTCTCCAATCACACATAGGCTTGCACAGACAAATACATTTTTTGTGCGTTTTACTGTTGAGTAACGGCTTACAATATTGTCTAGATAAATCTTACCAGTGAAGTAAGGTTAATCAATATTTTAGTCTTATGGAGGATTAATCAAGGCGAATGTACAGTAGTGTACAGGAATATATGGGCACTTTTAAAATATTAATTTGATACATAGTGTAACAATTTATTTCCCGGAATGACTGCGGCGTGTCGTTAGGGTAACGGAAATGACGAGAGGTTTTCAAACTGCCGCTTGAAATTCAGATTAGATGAACGTTCATTTGCCGAGCAGTAGAGTAAGATATATGTGCTCATGATATAATTTTGACTGACTGCGAGAAGAAAGGACTAAACAAGATTATATTGGTGTCGGAAAAAGAAACAGCCCTAAATGCGGATTACGAATTGAACATACGTAAATTAAAGAAATCAAAAGTTTAAATATCTGAAGGGTTTTAATAGAGGATTAAAAGGAAAAAAAGCGACAAAGAAATCTGATAGCGCATTGGGACAGTGACAGATGCCTTAAGAATACCACACAAATTAAAAAAAAATCCGGAAAATTTCACTAGAAAGAGTACTGAACTTTTATTTAATATCAGTCTTCCTATATAACATTGAATACGGAACAATCTCCTCATAGATGAAGAACAGTCTTGAGGAAACAGGAGTGTGGTTTTAAAGAAGGATGCCTAGAGTACCACAGATTGAAAATGTGACCAATTAGGAAGCTTTAGAGAAAATGGAACCAAAAAGGACCCTTATAAATATCAAAAAGAGAGAGTTGAAATATCAAAGGGACATAATGAGGAAAGAAGGCTTTGAAATGTTGACACTCACAGGATGTCATAAAAGCAATAATGATACAGGATA
>CAHIKZ030004683.1:2417500-2425000 GCA_903632075.3 Acanthosepion pharaonis
CTTCAGGAAGGTCGTTGATGAAAATGAGGAAAAGAGTGGGGCCAAGGATGGAGCCTTGGGCACACACCTGCGTTAATGGGATAGGAACTGGAGAAGAATCCGTCGAGAACGACCTTCAATTATATATATATATATATATATATATATATATATATATATATATATATATATAAAGTGATTGGATAAAGGTAGGTAGGTAGGTATACGAGCAATCGATCGTACACAAATTCATATAAATACTCTATTGTTTAAAAAAAACAGTGTTCAATGTTAAGTAACAGTGCTATTTATTATATATATATATATATATATATATATATATATATATATATATATGAGAGAGAGAGATCCGTGTTTGTTTCCTTTTTAGTGACTTAACCCCTTGCAGGTTTTTTAAATCCAAAATATATTTTTAGAGAGTAAATTTCTTTTTTCAGGCAATAGTTGGTTTAGTTACACATGTCTTACTAATTAACCCATAGTTTGAGGGAGAAGAAATACACTCATACTTTTCCCAAAAGTATTTTCGGATAAGTGAATATAGAGAAGTCAACGGGAAATGTAACTCGGCTCTCCGATTAATAATTCCGAATTATTATCCATTACACCATCCGCACACCCAAGATAACAGCGCCTAGTATTCCAAGCGGTCACCCACATAGGTTCTGACCAAGCTTGATGTTGCTTAACGTCGGTGATAGTAAGATAACCGGTCTTCCAGATTGATATAGCTCGCCGACTATAAGAATGGGATACACATTCTTTTTGTTGTTTTTTTTTTTTCATACATCATACGAGCAGTACATATTCGTTTTGATGGAAGCTTATAAAAGATTGTGTTACATAATTTCTTGTATTTTTATCAAGATTTTCTTTTTTTTAAATCGAGTGAATCGTTTGTTCCACTGCCGCAATGCTTGCCCGGATACGAAGCACTAATGTTTACAATGCCGAGATTCTGAGCCTATGGATACTATACAACGTAGGGGGAACTTTGGTAGCTACTGGTGTCTGTCGGTCTCTTTGTATGATTGTGTTCAGGTCTGGGGTTCAAATAAACAGACAGAGCGTGGAAGGTTTATAGGTTTGACCCGATTAAGCGTGAAACAGCTTGTTTCAGTGTTTCGTTATACAGTTGGGACCTCATAAGATGAAATGTTAACGAACGCGTTCATCTGTGAGATTCACTGCGTCAAACGCTTTCGTATCCGAACCGAAATGGATATGTTTGAACACACGCACATACACTTTATATATATATATATATATATATATATATATATATATATATATATAATGTGTGTGTGTGTGTGTACTCCGCATGTACGTGGAAGTAAGGACTTTTTGAAATAAAATCATGTTTTCTCGTGTATTAGTTCGAAAATCTATCTAAGGCAATATTCTTTTAATTTTTCATAATCTTCCTCTTTTTTACGTGTCGTATCACTTGAAGACGTGCGCGATCAGCTCTCCACAACTTCCTAACTTTTATAGCTTTATGACTTGTTTCTTCTTTTACTCTCTCATTCAGTTTGTTTCTGCCAGCCATTTATTTAATCCCGTTCGATATTTCTCTCTACTCCTGTTGCATTTAGTATGTCCTGTGATTTGACAGATTATCCTCACACTTTCCTCGTTATATCCCAAATATTATAAATGCTTTTTTTCATTCGAATTAAAATTGTTCTATTTATTAAAATGTTCCTTAAAACTGTCTCGTTGTTTACATGCTCCCTCCATGCTATGTTAATCATCGTTCTGTAGAAAACACAGCTTAGTTACTTAAAAACTTAAGGACGTTGCTTCAACTGTGAGAGTATTTTTTAATCATTTCCTGCTACATAGGTGTAGGGATATTGGATAGAACTTGTTCCTAACCAGCTTGTCCCATGTTACGGAACTTTCCCTTTCCGTTTCTGTAAACATATTAATTGTTCTGATGAGCTTTCATCTTTGCTACCTAGACTTTATGAATTTAATGGTACTCCTACATTGGGAAAAATGGCATCATTTTACAATTGAAATGGATAGATGTAACTGTAAGTTACATGTTAACAGTTTCTTTTCTCGCACTTTTCACTTGTGAAACTCTCTTCCGGCTTATTGCTTTCCAGTAATTTTGTTCTTCAAAAAAAAAAAAAAAATAAATAAATGTAATGTCAATCGTTCTGATAAGCATAAAATCATCTTTAGGTAGTACTAGCAGGCTTTGCCTGCTTGCTATCTCTTTGCAAAGTAAGATATATTCACTAATTGAAATATTTGAAACAAACATTTTAAATGAACATTTCATTCATAAATTGGCTTGTTATAGTTAAGGCAAGTTTTACAAATAGATGTCAACTTGTTGAAGGCCAAGTAAAATGCAAATTTCAAACGTTTCTCTGCACTATATAAGAAAATATTCCTAAACAGAACGATTATTGATATGAAAATCAAAACGCTCCTTGAATAAAAGAACACTAATGAAGGACAGTTAATTAATGAAATATATTTCAAACCAATATGCAAATTAGTTACATCTGAAGAGTGATATCAACTAGAAGTAGATAATATATAATACAGATATTGAGTTTTTTTTTTGCTATAAGATAGAGTTGAGTCTTTTTAACCCCCAGAATTCTTTGGATAATTGTGCTCTAATTTCGCATTTGGTCAAATAGATTCCATAATATAGGTTTTACTTAATTAGCTATTATGTTTCTCTAATTCTTCAAATGTTGAATGTATAACTATTTCTATTTTCCCATCTTTACACTATATTAATTATATCTTATAAGTTGTCCCCTGTTCTTGTCACTCACGAAATAAAAAATAATTGTTTGTACGGAAAATAAGGATCTACGTACATCAAATCTTCCTGAAGTGACAACAAAAGAATTATCATTGAAATTTAAAAAGGTAAGCTTAAAAATTAATTTAATTCTTAAATGCAGCGATTAATTTTGAGTTCTTTTATATTTTATTGATAACTATCATATGTACTCCTCCCTAGCTATTGTGATGATGGCCAACTCAAGAGTCTTCCACAGGAGTTAGCTTAAATGCCGACCGATAGGGCGGCTTTTAAGCTAGTTTAAACGTGCACTGCAATTTTAGATACAAAAGTAAAATAAGAGTTACTCTCCTTGAACCATGAGAGAAACGGTAATAACTAGTATATTATATTAATATATATTTTAATCTCGCACAACCTGGGAACCCTGAATCTGAGTTCAATGAAAATCGTTCACTGCACCTAACTTTTCTAGGGCTTTTGAAGGAGCTATGAATCATTGAAATCGGCCCAGTGGGAGCGGAGGAGTTGCTTGGACACACACACACTTAAACACACACTCACATAACCACACACTCACACACAAACAAACAGACACATACCCATACACTGTACTTTATATATAAGATTAAAGTTAAAACTTTTGAGAAGAGAACCAATTAAAGTTAAAACTTTTGAGAAGAGAACCAAAACAATGGTAGAAAGACAGATGAAGATTATGGAATATACAAGAGGTCATAATAAACGGTAAAATAAAGTAATAATTTATTTATATTTCAAAAATATGTTTCTGTGATCTATATCGTTTGGATGCATTTCAAAATAAACATTTCGCATTTTTAGGCATAATAAACGTGAAACCTCCTCCAAACAAAATTTTACTAATACTTTTCATGAGGATAGACATTAAAAAAATGAGATTCAGAGGATATATAAACGTTTTCCGCTGACATGAAGTGGAAAGTTTATATTGAATCACTTTCTAGGTCTACTGCTCGGAAAGTTAGTTTACTGTCTCGTACTAGAATATTTTTCTCTTCAAAATCTAACTTACATATCTATAATTCTACCATTCGTTCTTGCTTTGACTATTGCTTCCACATATGGTTTGTAGTTTCCCTGTACCCATTCTATAAATAATTCCATGGTATTTTTTTTTCTGTTGAACTTACCTAGATTCACTGAATTTAAACGCAGTACTATTTTGTCGGCAAGATCTCATCATTTTACAGTTGAAATAGATAGTTGTAACCGTAAGTTCTATGCTAATTTTTTTCTGTAAACTCTTTGCTATTTGAACCCTCTTCCGGTTTCTTGATTCCCATAAGATTTGGGGCTTCAAAAAATTAAATGCACTATCATCTTGCTCTTCTTCATTCGTCTACTTTTATTGCTCTCACTTTCCTTAATAATGTTGTTTCACATATTCTCTAACACTCAGTAATTCTTTTATTGTTTTATTTCATTTATTGCCTTGCTTTTGAAAGAATTACAGAAATATTACTCGCTTGATTACGATTATATGCTTTGAAATTTTAACAAATTTGAGAAATAACATTTTTATTGTGAAATCATGGACATGTATAATAATATTGCCCTGTGTTTTGCGAGGTGCGTTATGTATATGGATAGAAGAGGCGCGTGTCCGAGATTTTAGCCTTCAGATCATAGGAGCATGGTTCGAATCTTATCATGGACGATTGGTCTAGGTGATGGTTTCTTGAAGATATAGGCATGAAGATACGATTTCAAATGAGGCACCGCTGGGAAGTGTCTGAAAACCTTACCAAGTTTTGTGCCAATCATTGTAAGTGAAGTTGGTTAGACGAGACTCTTCGGAAGCCGTCGATGGTTGTGATAGGACGAAATTACAAACCATTGTGACTGAGAGTTTGTGCGCCTGTCATGCCTGAAATTACTGTGCAAATGACACGTTTATAGATACATACATACATACATACATACACACACACTCATAAATATATATATGCTGACGATTGCATATAGCATGAAACAGACTGTCGCCTCTAAGCGTTGACTTCTATGTTTACTTTTATATTTACACACACTCTATCTCTGATATCGAGCACTTTATCCCATAAATATAGCACACCCGAAGACTATATTTCTTCATATATATATATATATATATATATATATATATGATCTTTGATGAAGCCTTAATAGACGTGAAAACATGTTAGATTGAGTTCGTTTCCTACTTTGTTCTTTATTTCATTCTATTATATATATATATATATATATATATAAACGTTATTTTTGATGGATAGAAGTTGTTTTTGATTAAATAGTTTTATTTAATTAAACAGTATTCTTTATCCATATACCGCCTGAATATTCGAGAAATTTTGTCAGATAATTCTTGAATAAAACAATTTAATTAAATGATACTGTTTGATTAAAATACAGAGTTTTACTTGAATATGAGTATAGATCAAAAATAACGTTTAAACAAAATTCACTATAACAATATGTCGGATTTAATCCATTTCCTATATATATATATATGTGTGTATGTGTGTGTATCAGTAGAAACGTTAGTAAAAATATATGCTCGACTAATGAAGAAATTTGTAAATCATTATTTGTTCTGCATGTTGCTTCGTTCAGTTACTTTGTGTGTACGTTACGCCCAATGCCTGATAAATAATGAACTCTCCCGTTTCGATTGCCATGAAAGACAGAAATAATATATACGAGACGCTGTTTCATTTTCAGAGAGAGAGAGAGAGAGAGAGAGAGAGAGAGAGAGAGAGAGAGAGAGAGAGAGAAAAGAGAGAGAGAGAGAAAAAAAAAAAAGATAGTGGAGACAATCACGTTTTTATATGCTTCAGTGAAACGGAAAAAAATCTTGAATCATTTCATTTGTACTCTCTTAAATCTTTAAATAATGAGTAGCATTCATAATCACAATTGTTACTGTCGTCATTTGGTAGAATTATTATTTAACAAGGTGGAGATTAAATCATTAAGTAATTAATTAATGCTTCATCAGAAAATAGAAATAGTAAAACCGTGAAGTTTTTACGACTCCATATTTTAATTATTTGCAGAAGTGATTTTTTGTTTCCTTGTTAATTTCATCACTTGAATATTGTTTTGCTTTCTCGCATTCCACGCCTTCAATAATACACCGGATTTATTCTGTTCGATTAATACCTTCTGCAAGCCAGTCCGTTTTGTGTTGACTCTTACTCAGGCATATTTTTGCTTAGATCAACAAACACAGAGCCTACTGCAATTATGATGAGTACCATTAGTTTGTACTATCCCCAATAGTTCGTACAATTTTCCTAAAATCCTTGGTCAACCTGTGGTATAGTATTAACTTACTTTCGAAAGTTACTGACAATATCATTTGGGTTTCTTAACACATTCAGTAAATATTTCATACAAAGTTTTAAAACTTTACCTAAGTGACAACTTTTTGGATATTTTAAAACTACTTTTTAATTAATTTTTCATATCTCAAAATCAAACCAGAACCTCCATGTCAGTTATATGCCCGCTTTTGATTAATTTAATCTTGACTATGCAGGAAAATGGTTGACTCTCTGTACCGCTCCATTGAGTACCTGGCCTCTCCCGCTTCTGACCTTTAGAAGAACGAGATCAGGCCGAAAATGGACTAGTGTTGTCATATTTGGACAGGGTCTAACCAATATTCATTTTCCAGTCTCCGATTACTTTTGGGTGACCAATTATTTTCCACCCCCCAACATCTATTTCAGACGCGGAATGTGGCGAGTCTCTCACTGTTCTGTCGCTACTAACATGGAAAGTGCTCGGACGAACTGCATTTTTCGACTTCAACCTGTTTTATGCTTCACGGATTGGACCCACCATGCAACTTATATTCTAACAAACCACACACATTTCCTCCGTATTCCATCGGTGAAAAGTAATTTTTCCATCGAACAGATTCTCCCCGCGAACCACTTATTTTCCCCTGATCACTACGATCTTATGTTCAAGTCTAGGGATTACAGTTGTCTCCCCTTCCTGACCGTATAAACTACTTCTTAGCTTAACCCTCTACCACAACTCGTCACCCTTGGGCTTTGTGTGTGAACATTATTTTGTATATATAGGAGGCACGGTGGAGTAATGGATACCAGCTTGGATTGAGAAATCGGAGAGCCGAGTTCGAATTACAGTAGAATGCATTACATTAACTTACGTGCTAATACCCTTGGGAAAGGTATCGACCCACTTCTCCCTCCAGCTATGGGTAAACAGCCAGACATACTGTGTTCTATAGCCTTGGATGGCAACTAGTTAATTCAAAACCTGCGTAGGGTCGTTTGGGGACATTGTGGCACGTACTGCACCAGGTCTCTGTATTCGGCCCTTCAAAAAGTGTGGATGGTTCTGCACAAAACCTTCACCACTATAATCAAATCTCCTGTGCTGGTGTCGGTTTCCTAGGAATACGTTGAATTTCACGAGAGAGTTGAGTATATATATATATATATATATAAAGCAAGTGTAAATGGATAAAATCCGACAGAATGTAGAAATTTTGAAAACAAACAAAAATCCATAAATGTAGTTAAAATGAAAGAATTGTCGACGTCAGACGTTTCGGTTTTAATAAACCATTTTCAAGACAAATTCATTTAGGAATACGTTATGAAAGCGTCGATGTGACTACGGCGTGACCACGTTAAACGGAAAGCTGATCTTTTAAAAATTTTCAGTTA
>CAHIKZ030004683.1:2430000-2450000 GCA_903632075.3 Acanthosepion pharaonis
GTCTGGTCTTGACGCACTTAACACCAGCAGTGCCACACATTAGGAATATCTCTAACAATACAACATTATCAAGACGACACCTCGTTTACGAATGAGAAAATTCGAACTTTGGGCCCATTGCTGCTAAAGTTCTAGCCACCTGGTTGCGCATATATATATATATATATATATATATATATATATATATATATATATATATATAAGTATAGGATTGGTGTATATGGGATCAATTCCAATAACCGATAGATACTATTCTTAAAATAGGTAAAGAATTGTTATCATTCATTTTGTCTCTTCTATCGATATACTCAATCTGAGAATATTTACAAACACACACACACACACACACATACACACATATATATATATATAGTATATGTGTGTGTGCGCATGCGTGTGTGTATTAAGAAATGAAATGACTAGAAAATTCGTATTTGAAATCGTGTTTCTTTCTTTTGTTGAATTTGTGGAAGCAAACGTAGAAATTTTATTTATGAGCCTGTATTTACACGCAAAGAAAAAGTAACGCCGAGTATAATAAAGTTTTGCGTTAAACTTTGAAATCAAGAACTTTGTAAAATATTCGATGGTCATTGGGTTTAATTCAATCAATCAATATTTTCATTGATTGATTGAATTGATTTTTTATGGTTTATTAACCTTTTGCAGGTTACTTAAATCTAAAAAAAAAAATTAGATTGTAAGGATATTTTTGAGTTTTGATTACACTGGAGGGAATACATACCTTTCCCAACAGTATTTGCATGTGAGTCAGTATAACCAGACTGGCTGAAATTGGAACTTGACTCTCAATTTTCCGATCCCGAATTGTTATCCATGACACAAAACACACATCCATGCTTACAGCATGCAAAATTTCCAAGCGGTTACACATCAACGTGCAGACCAAACTCGAGGTTGCTTAACTTCGGAGATAGTACGAGGGCCGATGTTTCAACGTGACATGGCTGTAAACCGGAAAACTATGGAAGATGCTAAATGACGTAAGTAATTTGTGTGCTGTTTTAACAAAAGTAATTAAGGAATGAAACGCGTTGGTATAAAAATGTTTTTCACTTATGATTTCCGATTTAAATTTGCTTTGCCTGATGCATTTATTCATATCCGAAAGTTGCATACATATTTAAGACATATATTTGCACACACACATACACACACACACACACACACACATATATATATATATATAATGTTGCATACATATTTAAGACATATGTTTGCTCATATATATATATATATATATATATATATATATATATATATATATATATTTAAGATATGTTTGCTCATATACATACATACATACATAATATATATATATATATATATATATATATATATATAATTTTAATGCAAAACTTTATTATTCTCGGCGTTACTTACGCTCTATCTCTGATATTGAACACTTTATCTCATAAATATAGCACATTTTACAACTATATTTCTGCATATCTATCTATCTATCTCTCTCTCTCTCTCTATATATATATATATATATATATATATAATACATACATAGATACACACACATATATATATATATATATATATATATATATATATATATATATATATGTGTGTGTGCGTGTGCATGTGTGCACGCGCGTGTGTGTGCGTGCGCGTGTGCATGTGCGCGCGTGTGTGTGTGGTGCGCCAGGTTTTTGATATCGCATTAATCTTATGTGGCATGTGCCAAATTTTGATATTCTCATTTCTCATTTCCAAACGATTGAAGAGGATGACCATCGCAGCGTCCAGTCTGACACTGGAAATGGAAAATGTACGCTGTGATCACGGCACTACCCCCCCGCCAACTACAACCACCCACAGACAAATTTCTTAAATTGGTCACAGACGGAAGTGCCAAGGAAACTAAACCGTCAGTACAACAATATCAGCAACAATAACACCCAGCGGTTTTATGGTGGCCAGCAGTGAAGTTGGCAAAATTCAGTATCAGATATGAAGTACATGTAAAGATCGGCTACAAATCATCAGGATAGAGAGAAAATGTTGACATGTCGCGAAACATAAGGTTAGGTTTCACCTCCTTATGGCTTACTAAGTTGATTCTCTCAAATACATGACGCATCTTATGTAGGTACGAAGGAAATTAAGTAAACCATGGAAGTTTCTCTGGGATTATTATTGTTTCCATTTTCATATTTTCCAAATAATATTAAAAAAAAAAGACTCTTTTTTTAAATAATGTTATTTGCACGGTTAGAATAATCTTAGTTTCTGTTCAAGGATTTTTATCGACACCGGCCTTCCGTAATTTATCCACAACCACGATTTCATTTCATGGGAATTCTTTCTATTTCAATTATGCATACTCTTTGAGATCCTGTTCCATTTATTATGTTTCTCTCATGTTTTACCTTTCTTCTTTCATGTTGCTACTACCATATTGTTTCCAACGGCATATTATTATTATTATTATTATTATTATTATTATTATTATTATTATTATTCTATTTTATTCGCGTTTCTGTTCATTCGTTGCCATGGTTGCCCTTTCACCGTAAAATACAAGTCATCGCGTTCTTCTGCTATTGATGAAGAACAATAATATGCAGTTTGACGTTGTTAAAACTGATTTCACCACCACTAAAGTCTTTCTTACACGTCATTTTTATCCATCTCTCCTTCACTCTAGATATCTCTATCCGTCTATCACTCTTTCTTTCTCTCAATACACACACACACACACACACACATATATATATATATATATATATATATATATATAGTGGACCGAGAGTGTTGTCACCCCCTATCAAATAGCAATGAGAAAAAGAATTATTAACAAAGCCATGTCGAACATCCTCCATGCACTTGCCAGAATTCATATAATCATGTGTCCATAAACTAGCAAGCAGCCTCTCTTTCAAACTGTAGGAGCTCATGTCAGCCATCTGAAATAATATATATATATATATATATATATATATATATATATATATATATATATATATATATATATATATATATATATATATATATATATATAAAAGGAAGAGTTTATAGTAGTTCCAGCGAGAGAAAAGTGTATATTAAAAAGGTGAGAAAAACCGCAAACGTTTTTGGTTGTAATGTGTAGTTTAAAAAAAAAATTATTATGCTTTATTGTCCATAATTTTGCTACACGTGTTTCCAGTCTCGCGACCGTCATCAGGCAAAGCGTGGAAATTTCCATATATTATTAAAAATAATTAAATTTTTCTCATGTTTTTCGATGCTAAATATTCCCGATATGCGACATTCTCACTTTTGTGTGTTAGTGACACAAATGTCTTTCTTGAGCATAATATATATTATGTAAGGTTAACAAGACTTTAGGACGATGATGTATATTAATTAATCGTTTCCCCCCACGCAAATCGAGAATACACTAGAAGGCAGGGTGTTACATTGAGTGGGAGAGAATAAAGATAGTTTAATGGCGATGACTGAGAAAAGGACAAAAACGTAACAGGTTTCAAGAAGATGTCGATTGACGTTGCATTTACATTTTTGAAGAAAGTAGATATCAAGGAAGCAAAAAATTGGAAGGGTGTTCCACAGGTGTGCAGTGCGAGAAAAAAATCTGTTAGAGTAGAAATGGCGGTTGCATCTAGCTAGATCAAAAGTAAAACGGTGAGACGTAACTGCCAATCCAGTAGCACGCTTAAAATCATGGGGGCGTCAGGAGAAAGAACGCTCATCAAAACAGTTGACATGAAAATTGTTGCTGAAAAGGCAGAGAGAAGCCACGTCATGTAGGTGAGAAAGAGACAGAAGTTGAGAGATCTGGTCAGGATCAATTACAGTACAGAAACTTCTTTGAATTTTGTCAAGAATCTCCAGAAATACGGTTCGAGCACCAAACCAGATATGGCAGCAGTCTTCAATATATGTTTTCTAATTACTCACCGAATGCAAGGCGAAAGAATCACTCAAAATAGTGGGTTGCTGAATGAGGATTATTCACGTAAGAGAACAAGTTAAGCAGTGCAAATTATAAGGTTCTGTAGGATAGATAAGTATTCAGCCTAGGTTTGAAGAGGTCAAGATTGTAGTAATAAGAGAGACATCTTCTCGCGAGTCGATTCCATATAAGAACTGTGTTTCGGAAGAAGCTGCCAAAGGGAATTTCCTGCTTACTAGCCGAATTCGAAGGGAATAAGGATCATTCGTTCAAGTGTACATAACATGGCGGGTAATAGCTGTTAATATCAGAACTGATGAGACTGAAGAATATAACTCTTCAGAAAAGTTTGCTGTGGCCAAGCATAGACACGAATACAATATGGGAACCAGTAATACAGAGAGCCGGAGAAAAAACAATATCAGAAATTATAATGTGAGCTCTGGTAAAAAAAAAAAAAGTTACTGAGATATTAGGTTTATAAGTCTCGAAGATTCACTCACTGATGGCACATGGCCCAGGGAATAAAATCGTTGGTTGAGTAATTCAAAATAGACTTGATCCAGAGAGTTCAATACATGGCTACAGCAGGGGAAACAAAACCTTCGAAAGTTGGAATACTAAAGGTAATTAAATGACAATGAGATACCCTAAAGGGACATGGCACGTGGAATTAGAAGAATATACCCCCATGGATTAAAAAAAGGGTTCGGTTAGAAATTCTAGCGTATATCACCTGAAGAAGATCGGAGCGTACAATGGCCGTAACGTCGTGAATGTAGCTGTAATGATGAGGTCAACAGTCTGAATAATGTAAATAATGTGAATAGTTACGTATATATATATATATATATATATATATAGATAGATAGATAGATAGATAGATAGATAGATAAATTAAAATTTTCTAAATTTAAAGTGAATGATGCAAAAAATCGTGTAGACATAGGAATCAACACTGTATGATAACGGTTTAAAACCTACATGCAATATTTAAATCTTAAGGTGTTTCAATCCTACGTCCACGCATTATATTTTCCAGGAGGGCTTTTAAAATCTGGTCGATTCAGTTTGGTTCATTTTCCACCTGAGAAAAAGGCCAGGGACGACTAGCTATGGGTTAAACAGTAGGCCACACTAGTATCTCCCGAATTGGGTAACATCCAGTCATATAGATGGAAACCTTTGAATTCAAATTCGAGGAAGGTTGTAGGCATTTTTAGCGCACTGTTCATTTCTTAGTTATCTGGTCTTCCCAAAAGTGTGGCTGATTCTATATAAGGCTTCACCGCTATAATCATATTTGTACAGTCTAGTCTTGCTTAGGAAAGCCTATTGGGATATGTTTCTCCCAAACCTGAAATGGAACAACAATCAATCACTAAAAATACTGAGAAATAGTCGATTCTTTGTAACATTACATAAAGTAACTGACTCTTCCTGCTATGCTCTTCCTTAACAATCGTCAGATCATGGAGTATTGGGGCTGGAAATGCCCCGGATTCATAGAGTTCAAAAGCATTTACGCGGCTTCGTGGGTGATGTATTATTATCTACCCAAAAAATTGTGTCCCACAGAAGAAACGTTGAAAGACTTTCGCTAATCTATCGTTATGTGACCTAACCCTTAAATTTGTTTCATTCTGATTATTTGCAGTACGCTTCTTTGTAGTTCCTTAGCACTTGAACCAATCTTAAGTTCCTCCATACTGTGCCTATTGGTATTATCAACGTTTGTTTCAAGAACAAAACCACAGCGTCATTTTTGTAGTATTTGAGGTGAAATAGTCAAATATTCCCAATATTTTATCAAAGAAAAAGAATAAATATCATATAGGGAGCAATGGGTAAATTTTCGGCATTTTATATTGTTGTATCCTTAAAGAGGTTACAAACATACAAAGGTGGTACTCAAGTGAAGGAACTGCAACACGCGCGTAAATGAAAGAATAGAGGTTTATTGTAAAATAGAATACACTACTGAAATACAGGGAATCGCGTGGCAGGCTAGTAATTCCCAAAGCAAAGATATCTACCAACCGTCCTCCGCGATCAAATGTGGCAGAAGACCGAATTTAATGTGGGGTATCCGTGCCCATAGATTGTCCAAAAAAAACTTATATAACGAGGTCGGACAGCTGGTTCCCGAGACGAAACTCTACCCTTCGACAGAGCCTCGTCTGGGGATCCTATCTGCCCGAAGACAGAGAGTTTCAACAGCACAGCTGAAGAAGAATCTCCAACTAATTGCCAAAACAAGCCTCCAGGTATATCCTGTGCTCACTATATATAGCTACTGAAATAGTCAGTCCACATAGAGTGTGAGACCTTCCATTACAACATATAATTTCAATTTCGCGCATGCACATTTTTGCTGACTGCATAGTATGTTCATCTGGTCATTGTCTGCGCGAAAAAGTGCACCATGACGCAATTCAGTCAGCCTAAAATTTGAGAAAAGGCATACTGTATTGATAGGCATTCGTTCCGGAAGCTTCAATACGAACATTTCTGTGTATTTGGGTGTCATTCTGAGGACAGTGCAGAGGATTCGGAAAGAGTTGGATGAGTCTAATGTTGATTACGATGGTACGGCAAATCGGAAAACTCAGTCTGATCTTTCTGATAAGAAAAGAAATTGTCGTTGAGGGCTTTAGTCTAAATACAGAGACCTACATCAAGTGACTTGAGGAGGTAGTGCTGCCCTGGTTCAGGAGGGTGGCATTTGGAAGCACTATGTCTGGCAATGTCACACAAATAGGAAAACCTAATCATGGCTATCAGACAATATATGCGACCACATCACCCTGTACATATGGTCACCTAACTTTTCCGACTGCAACACCCTTGATAATTGTGTGGAGTTCAGTTGAGCGAGAGACTAACAAAACTCCTTGTAACATCTAAGATGAAGTGAAGACTAGCATTAGGGAAATATTCACCAACTTAAACAAGGAGACCATCTAGAAGAATGGTAGAAGATTTCGAAGGTCGTCTGCAAGCCGTGATAGAAGCCAGTGGCAATTTTACAGAATGGATTTACTCTTTAGAATTTCAAGATATTTTTGTGTAATTTTTGTAAGTATATCTGTTAAAAAATGAGTTATTTGCAGTTTAGTTTAAAAAATGCGTTATTTGCAGTTTAGTTTAATTTATACAATTTATCCATCGCACACACACACACACACACACACACTATATATATATATATATATATATATATATATATATATATATATATATAAACCATAAAACAACCATATCCGCATTTACAAACTATACCTTCATGAGAAATTAGAGATTATGACATTTCCATATCCAAAAAATCATTTAATCCATAAATCCGAAACTTGAAGTCCTTGTTTTCATATCAGAAAATTTTTATTAAGTGAATATGAAGCCGGATAAAAAAAAAATCTAATTTAAAACCCCCTGTTAATTATACTTCTCATTCTTCTTTACATTAGCGTTATATTTGCTTTTCTTCTTCTTTTCTGTATACACTTGCATCCCCATTCCTTTTTTTTTTTACACTTTTTTTTTCGTCTTCTTTCGTCTCTATACCCTTTCTTTTCTGTTACACTCAACGTCATGTTCTTCGACCGTCATGCTCCTGTTTATTTATTTTTAAAAAATAGTAATGTAGAGTTCTTAGTGTTTTTTTTTAATTAAAGCGTTAAGATGGTCATTTGAAAAATATGGCCTGATGAAACCGTGAGATCGAAACCAAGGTCGCGTATTTATTTGAACTCCTGATTTTTAAAGTTATATATATATATATATATATATATATATATATATATATATATATATACGACATTTCTTTTCTTATCTTTCGATTACACACACCTTTGTCTTGCTTTCTTTAGGAATTTGACCATTACCAATTTTCTCGCATTTACTTTTCATTCGTTCTGGGATTTATATATTTTTAATTTATTTTTTCGTATTTCTCTTGGCTTTTCTCTTTCTTTTATTACCATGGGATTTCTTTTTTTACAATTATGTTACTTTGCTTATTTTTTGCTGACTGACTTAAATTTCCTTTCTCTACAGAATCTCTGGACTGATTGGATCTGGACTCTTATGTCGAACACATTTGACAAGAGGCATATGCCATAAAAGCGTTAAATATATTTACACAAGACACAAATTCACTTTCTTTCTCTGTCTCGCTAACACGAAATACTCTTTTCCCTCTGAGGATGACGTGAACTTTGAGGAAAAAAAAAACAAAAAAAAAAACTAGCTATCGAAATTGCATCAACAACATGAGCAACAAAGGAACTGGTTCTTTTAACCCCTTTTCTGTCAAAATGTCACCGAGTTAAATCTTGGCTGTGAAAGGCAATTTGGCATCTGAAAACCATCGCCGTGTAAAATAAAAAAAAGCACGAGTTGCAGCGTAAATTCGTTATTTTTTCTTTACGCCATAAAACGCGGAGATATAATGGATGACTACGTCCCCGAGGTCTGAAAAGTAACAACAAAAGACAACACTGCTTCAAATGACCAAACATAGACAGTCATATCCACCCTTGTGTTGTCCCCGATAAGTTCATAACTTACCCACCTCTCATAATCTTTCATCTTTTGTCAAGGGAAAACTAATGAATTGTTTACGTAGGTTCCATTGCTTTAGGGTAGAGAATCAGGTGTCACCAGTGAAGACACTGTGGATGTGATTGGAACAAAACTCATTGCTTGTGAAACGTCTGATTTGTTTGCATAATGCAAAGGCCTTACTGGACCGTGTGTTTGACGTAACCAGCGCCGGATTGAGGTTGGTGGTGTTCGACCTGAAAAAACCTATTCATTGTAAAGGTAAAGAAGTTCGTGTTGTTGCAGGGGCAACAGTGTGCCATATGTTACACATATTATTATTATTTTTTTGTTAAACAGTTTTTCTAAGCTTTAGTTTTATATTTGTTTCGTATTATTTGTAGGGCATGAGCCTATTTATTCCTAGACAGTGAAATTACTGTATTTGACAGCGCATAACTCTCCCCGCCCCCCACAAACGCATTCCCTGCTGCATTACATGCAAATTTATTGATGTTGATTTTATACGCTTATTTAAAGCAAAAGTTACGACGGAAAACTCGACCAATACTAGATAGCCTGATATAAGTTAGTAAAACTGAGAAAATAATTTTCCTGAAAAATGAAGGATTTTTGTAAGTTTCAGCCGACAGTGATGCTGATTGCTTGGTCTACGAATACCGTTTGCTTACTTATAGCGATTTAATAAGTGTAATTTGTAGCACAAGGCCAAATGCATGGAGCTCTTAGTGTGGGTCGAACTTACATCTTCATTATGCACCGTGTTCCCTCAAGATGTAAGCGAACAAGGCTCTCCACAGCTACAAATAAACATTTTATTTCTGTTATTTCTCATAAGCGCTGTTCCATCATTCATTTACTCTAAGTTCACCAAGTATGTTATACGTTGCTTTCTTTTTGCCTTGTGTATCACATTTCCGAGCCTTCTTTCCTCATAATGTATTTTCCTGATGTTAAGTCTTAATTTTCTTTTTTGTTTCTGTTTTCTCCAAAACTTCGTCTTGCTCACATGTTCGGTTCATGTTATCCTCAGCATCCTTCTGCAGAACTACTTTAGTTGCTTCAAGTCTTTTTTTTTTTCATCTTATCTTTGAAGAGATCGTCCAGCACTCACTACCATACAGGAGGACAGATATCGAGTAGCAGTTCAGGGCTTTTTTCTTTGTTTCTAGCGAAAACTTCATTCTAGTAACCTAATAGCTTTTGGAATTCTTCCTTGGCTATTCCAATACGCCTTCGGATTTCAGTGTCACACTTTCTATCTTCTGTTAAAATACTTCCCAGAGATTTAAATTTCCGTACTTGTTTGATTTCGGTATCTCCAATTTGGAATTCACACTCTGGGCTCATCCTTTTCCTAACAACCATGCATTTTGTTTTCTTGCACTTGATCTTTAATCCTTTAATCCTTTCTTCTCGCTTTCCTTCACTACCTTCTGTAGGTGTTTTTGTAGCTTTATTTCCTTGTTTGCTATGAACACTGTGTCATCTGCATATCTTATGTTGTTAACATTATAGCCGCTAATAATGCATCCTGGTAGAACTTCTAGTTTTCCCAGAATCGCCCCCCGCTGTATAGCTCGAATACGTCCGGCGAGAAGTCACATTTAACGAGAAAAGCTTGCTGCTAGATATTAAACCAGGCTGAAATTCCCCTGCATATTTATTTATTAAGAAATGATTAATATACAGGGTGTCACAAAGAATTTGACATCGTTTTAAAACCATTTATCTTGAAAGCTACTAAGTCTAGCTCAATAAAATTGAACAGTTTAAGTGTTGAACATCATAAATTTATTATGGGTCCGATTTCATAAGTGTTCAATATCTGCACCGCCTGTGACACGGCCGACGTCAAATTTGTAGTTAAACTCTTGTCAAACACGTTGATGTTGATGATGGTCTACAAGGTCATTTAGCCATGTCTAAGAAACCTTCCTTTTTAAATATTTGGTACCAAGTCCAAATCTGTTTGCCAGTTGGTGAATGTTTTCCAAATTTTCCATTGAAAGTACGTTGCACAGTCTTGGATGACGAACATATTCCAAGATACAAAATGTCGTCTCTTTGGGAGTGAACTATATGGCTCAACCTGAAAACAGAACAAAAATAAAACATGAAATATAAAACTTGATCTGTTTCTAAACATTCCATGAAGATTTGAAGTTATTTCAACAAGAATTGCCAAAATTATTGGACTGCGAAATGATGTCAATGTTTTGGGGGACAAACTGTATATTATATATGCCTTGTTCCTTCAGTGTGTAACTGCTCATGGTTCTCCAAAATGTCCTATCGTTTGTAGTGCTTAATAAATTTTGTCTTTTAGTCATTTCTCCTTGTTTCATCATTCATTTACGAAAGCTCATTAAGTAGGTTATACGTTGTTTTCCTCTTGTCCTCAATCTTCCCTGTCAGTATAAGATTTTCTAATCGAACTTTAACTTTAACTCATGATGTTAATTATAAGCTTCCTTTTTGCTTCCGTTTATTCTAAATCTTTGTGAGTACTCACATGTTCATGCTATTCTCAGAATCCTCCCGAATCCTAATGCCTCAGGTTTCCCCTTCATCTGCGAGGAGATTGTTCAGCATTCACTACCATATAGGAGGATTGACGACCAGAAGCAAATTGTATCTCTAACGGAGACTTTATAATGTTACATCAAACGGTCTTAACTATCAATCGCTATTTCCTATTATTAATCTACTTTATGCAAGCAATATTATTAATATTCAAATTGGTGTTTATTGTATTAGAAATACAATTATGGCACAAGGCCGAAAAAGGGGAAGAGGGTTGAGGCTGGTCTTCACTAACTATCTTATACCTAGCTAATCCGATTCACGACCCATTCACTCGTTATAACTTGCGCATTCAACACAAAAACTCGTCCGTCACTAATCAATCCTCCATACACTATAATACCGCATCCTCTCAGGGGGACCTACAAAACGCACCCCGAGATTTAAAAGTTTAAATATTTCATAGATAAAAATCTAATATTTGAAAATGAGAGGGAGGATGAGACCCAAAACAAACTAAATATGAAACAAGGCAAAATAAAAATAACTAATGTTAGTAGGACCCGTCCAACCCTCAAAAAGGAGAGGCCGCTGTATTCTGCCCATTGAAGAAAATCAAGAGACTCTCTCGCTAAGGGAGAGGGAAAAGAGAAATTAGAGACAGGCATGGGGAATCAATAAAGCTGACCCAGTGGAGATGAAAGGGGGGCAAAACAAATTGGGGAGGTTGGGAATCTCAACTTGGATCACAATTATTAATATTCATATTACGACTATTATAACAGAAACCATATGACGTAATCATCTATTATATATAACCTAATGCAGAATTTAATAGTCTTTGCATGACCATCATTATGATTCAAAGTTGCTAGTTAACATTTAGGGAGATTCACAACAACTGTAACTGCCCGCAGCCCGACAGTTTCTGCAGGAGACAAGTGGAGTAACCCTCAGGTCGGCGCTAGTTTAATGCGGACGAGCAGAGTGTCGTTACAAATTCTGCTCATTATCCATTACTTCTTTAGAAAATTGCTTTGTTTATGTTTGGCTATGAAATTGAGTCGGGATGGAAATTTAGAGAGTCTATGAAGAGAGGAATTTCGATTAAAGACAATATTCAGCCTCGTCTGATCGGCTAAGTTTTTCGTAGCTCAGTCTAGATAGGGCCTGTTAGATCTAACGATAGTTCCCTATGCTTAGTGGTAACCAAGTTCGAATACTTCCGGAGAGTGCCTTTTTACACCTTGAATATTCCGGCTGCTAGACGAAAATAAATAAATATACTGTTCAATATATTAGTGGATCGCCTACTCAGTAAAAATATCCAGTAAAAATAACGTGCAAAGTTATATATATATATATATATATATATATATATATATATATATATATATATATATATATAAAGTGTATTTAGGCAACAATACCTCTTTTTTATACATGTTTGGTTAAAGACAACGGACAAGGTACTGCGATTAAGCTTTTTCCTTAATTTTTCTTGTGTTCGTACAAGTGTTTTCTTTTCTGGACACAGAGTGTGTAAAAACTGTCCCAAATTGTGCTTTCGGCTATTCTTCTAGCCATTATCAATATTATATTATATGAAGATTACCTTATGAGAATTGAGATGCAGTAGAATGATGGGGTGCTCGTGTCATAGATTCGCTTGGAGACACGTGACCCGTGAACTGGCCCTGAATCTGGTATTAAAACGCGTCGGTTGAGTCATATGTCTGCTTTTTTTCTATCCACTTTACTCGTTCTCGATACGTAATCAGGCTGCTTTGCCCGCATTCAGTGGTATAGAGTACCATGTATACTCGAGTACAATAAAGATCTTTCATTATCAGTTTATTACGTAAAAAATCAGGCTGCTATTTGCCAATGTTTTTGAAGATTCAAAAGTGGCATTTTATAGACCGGTTGTACCATTTTTTCTGGAAATATTAAAATTGATGCAGTTTTGGTGACCGTAATCTACCTGATAGGTCCTCATTCTCATGGGGCCTTTGACAAAAAGGTTGTCTTTGGAAAGGCAATACCTCACTTGAAAAACGAAGGTGAATGTAAATTTGAGGTAGGAAAAGAATTATTAATTCTTCATTTATATATGGTGTTTATTGATTTTAAGCGGCAGAAATAGATGAATATTTCCCTTCATGTAACGACGACAATGGAAGAAACAAGCTTTATAAAAGGCAAACCTAGGGTAAAGGGACGACCTTAATTAGGCATAAACGAAAAAAAATGAACGGTATCTTAATCTTTGTAATAGATATTTTTACAGGAAGCTATTTTTCTTAACCAATTTGGGATAGCGTTGTACAAAAAGAATGAAGACCATTTGTTTGTTATAAAATATGTCCAGGATGACGTTCATTACTCCAATATTTGACTACGTTAGGCCTACTAGTATTTTTCAGAAGCTGAGGTCACCTTATTCAAAAGTTATATGAACAAATCAGGCTTTTCACTAAAAAAAAAAAAAAAATTCCGGGGTTGCATTATACATAAAGTCAGCTTAGGCACCAGTATGTACGATACTATGGAAACCCATTACAGAATTGTAGAAAGATGCAATCGCTTTAAGTTATATTACTTAATTTACAAAGTGAACTCATATTTGTGCATTTTATAGGCTACCGTTTTGAATTTCTAGATTCGTATATATTAACCAATCAACCATATAATATGAAACGCGCGATAGTCATTCAATTTTCTAACAACAATTTTTATCATCTGCAACGAAAATTTGAGGGTTCAGTTCAGAAAATGATCAAAAATATTTTCCTTGCTTAAAAAAAGATATTTAAAAGTTAGGAAAATATTTATTAATCAATAAACTTATGAGTTAAGTAAAATCTTACTTTTAGATTTCTGGGGAGTATATTTTTCTTATAAATATTGTGATGTTAAGTTATTAAATTAGTTTTTTCAGTCTTTCTGTGGATCTTTCACCAGGGTTGTTGCTATACAAACTGGAAATATCAAACTTTAATTTTTACTCCCATTTTCTAAATTTGTATTCGTGCTTAGAAGTGCTAAGTAACGGACAAAAACTTATGAAGTGACTTCGTTTACAAGCGTAAGCTGTAGTGTTAACACAGCACACTGCCTGTCAACTTCTACAAGAAAATTACACGCATACATAAAACTACGAAATACGTGACAAACTCATTCCCACATGTAAACGCATTCTACTTTTTATCATACTAACGCAATTGATTCGGTTGTATTATAAAGAATTATTTTTGTGTGAATTTGTTTCGCAAAGAATCTTTGTAAATCATTTCCTTCAATTTGAAAGAAAACTAATACTTAATAATAAACAATTATTTAAATTCTTACAGCTGTGTGGAAGAGTGTATATTTCTTCGTTTATTCACGAATATTTCGCTACAGTACTCCTATATCTTTCCCATTTACATCAAGATTTTTTCTAATATTTTAATTCCGTCGCTTTATAGTACACTAGCAGTAGAGCCCGGCGTTGCCCGGGGATGTAACAGTAAGAGATAGATCAAGTATCGACCATCATAAAGACTGAAAAATAAAATTGACAAAGATTATTGTTTAAGGTTGACGGACACGCATGTCATAATTTGTTTTTGTTTTTGTTTTTTTTTACGAGTTGGTCAAACCCAAACTCAAACAAAAACATTGTTTTCAATCGTTATGGATCTACCGATTGAATAGAATTTTATTATAAACAATTGTCTTGTAAATGGAATTTTTAAACCATTTAAAAATAAAGAAAATGTGTGCAAGAAAATAAGAAACATTACCTGCCAAAAAAAAGTGAAGTTTTGTTGAAATCGGTTGAAAAATGTAGGAAATCCGATCCCATATAAACGAACACACACACACACACACACACACACACACACACACACACACACACACACACACACACACACAAGCAACCTGGGTTTTATAATAAGTATAACTCGATATGAGTTGTCCCCCTTTCATTCTCATGATGCCTCTTAATCGTGTTTTCAAATTGATTTCGTGCAAAAATTGTGTTTTTCAATTTTTGGCGCTGTTAGAACCACCTGCAAGGTAATTTTACGTAGTCCTGTGAAGTTTTGTTGAAATCGGTTGAAAAATGTAGGAAATCCGATCCAATATATAAACACACACACACACACACACACACACACACACACACACACACACACACACACACACACAATCTGCGTTTTATAATAAGTAAGATTATGAATTTTTTGCGATATAATAAACATCAGTATAGATTTGTATTGTTTTAGTTATTTTGATACCCAGTGTCTTCCCAAATTCACTTCTAGACCAATGATTCTTAATATTTCTTTTCCAGAGATCCGAGCCGGCTAGCGCCTTTTAAGTCACAATTACATTTTAATAGCATAAATTACAGGAAGTTCTGGTAGGAACAGCCAAGAACTCGATACAAGAACTTGGACCTAGAACAATCAGACTTTAGCTCAGGCGTTTTTTCCTACATGAACGTATTTCATCTGAATGGAGAAGTTTAAATACAACTATAACTTAAATATAAAGGCAAGGCAAAAAAAGACGTTTATAAAATCCTAAGACTTGCTTCAATCAGGTTTGAAATGGTTAAGTCATTCTTCTGGCGAGTTAAAATTATAGCGACTCTTTAAAATTGCTGTAGTCACTTCCTGAAATATTTGAAACTCAACGGAGTGTTACAGCCCACCTTGACAATGACCGCGTCAGACTTATCCAAGCTCTGTAAATACGGATAACTTTGGTACCTCGTAATGAAGTTATTTATTAGCAAATTTGTCTAAGATTCTTTCTACTGTTGAATGAATTCACTTTGATAAATAGAAGATTATCCTCGTGCCTGACTAGGCAGAAGCTGGTGAATACTGTTGAAATGTTGCGAAAACAATTGTGTTTACTATTTATTTTGATTGATTCATGATCAAGAGAGTTCAACTGAATGTTAAAAGTATTTTCTTCTGGCGTCTCAAGGAAGCCCAAAAGTATCGCCTAAAGTTCACGTAAGTGAAGGTTTGTGTAGACGTTTACACGTTCGCTTGTATTGTCAGTGCACCTGCCATTAATTCTTCTCAAAAAGGCTACTCAAATGTCGACGGGTGGCAGAAAGAAGTAAATTCTTAGATTCTGGGCAACAATAATCGAAAATAAATTCAAGTCAATTCGACTGCTGTTCGCAATAGGCCAATACCGAGCGTGCAAAAATACATCCTGTTTTTCCACTGGGAGAAATGCTGAGATGTCTTCTTGGTTTCTGAAGATCATATCCGCTTAACCTTTGTGAATCTTTTCAAAACTTCCGAAAGATTTTTGTCTTTCTTTGTCTGTCTATCTGTCTGCCTGCCGACCTGTCTGTGTGTCTCACTCGCTCACTCTCTCTCTCTCTCTCTCTCTCTCTCTCTTTATATATATATATATATATATATATATATATATATATGCATCTTTCATTAAAATCGACAGACAATTTATTACGATTAAAAGTTTTATTTATTTTTTCTTGTTTTCAAACATCTGTTTTCTTTTTTGGACACAGATTATGTAGAAACTGTCCAAATATTCTATAATTCCGAGCGCTTTCGGCTATACTTTTAGCCATTATCAAGGATTTATTTTTATTTTTTCAGTTTAATTGAGTGTGTGCGTTGTGTGTATGTTTTTATTGTTATAGAAATGTCTTATTTTCCGAATACAGTTAGCACTTTGTGGCCGCGTTTGTAATTAATATTATTAACTGTTGGCTTTTTTATTATTATGAAGGCTTCCATTAATTATAACCTTTTTTTACAGTTGGGTGAGGTTATTATATTTGTATTTTCTAGTAATATGTTTTGGATACATGCACACAACGCACACACTCAATTGTTCGAACACACGAAACATTAAATAAAACCTTAATTGTAGTACTTTGTCTGTCGTATTTAATGAAACATGCATAAATGAAGGATTACTGCCTAAATACACAATATATATATATATATGTATGTAATCTTTATTTTATTTTATATATATATATATATATATATATATATATATATATATATATGAAATTTTAGTTTTTTTTCCAATTTACTGGGCTGTTTCAAGGTTAGCTACTTTTCAGGATGGGTAACTGTTTTAGTAGCGTCCTGGAGATCTATACATAGTGCAGAAAATGAAATATAATATATATATATATATATATATATATATATATATATATATATATATATATACGAGTGCGCGTGTGTGTGTGTGCGTGCAAATACAATAATTTTTTATTTATTAGCTATCGATTTTATGAACATTTTTTAATAAAATACGACGGAACTTCCGCTATTTATTCAATACTTCTTGTGTTTGCATAAGTATTTTCTTTTCTGGATATAAAGTGTGTAATAACTGTCCAAATTCCTATATATCCGAGAGCTTTCGACTCTTTTGTTAAACATTATCAATAGTGCAATTTTAATTTTAACTTAATATATACATTTTGATATATATACGTATCTATAATGATGGGAAAATGTTCTTTTATTTTCCAAACACGGTTAACACGTTATGGCCATGTTCAATATTGATATTGTTGAATATTGGCTTCTTTCTTCTTTTTTTTTATTATTAATGCTTCTATTATTTCTAAGTATTTTTGCATGTGAATGAAGCTATTATAATCGTATTATCCATAAGGTTATGAGGAAGGATTTGGTAGTTTTTCCTCTGTGCTTAAATGAGCCCTAATTGAGTTATGGTCTGTGAGATGTAACGTGAGTCTTCCTGATAGGTATACATTGATATGTCCAATATAAGTATTCATGAATTGGTTTTGATCAGGAACAGTCTTCCTTAAGACGCATGTAAATTTATAAATAATATTAGTCGTCTCTAATCTTGATCTTGTGTGTTGTTAATATTGGGGATGAAGTTAGCTGTTTTAAATGTTTTATAATAGATAATTAATTTAATTTTATTGTCCTGGTCGCCTGGGGTTGTGTATTTCTTTATAATATTTCTAATGGAAAATTCATCCTACTAATGATTAACGTGTATTTGATTTTTATAGGAAGTGTTGATATCTTTGTTTTTATCTGCCTTGCTGCTGCTTATTTTAGAAATAAATAATCTGATTTGATTTTCTATAAGGTAGTTCAGAAAACCGTTATTAACTGACGTCTCTTTCCCGTGGTGAGTTTTTTTTTAAAGAATAACGGACGAGACGATGAATTCTCGTTTGCTCCCTTGAGCAAATTTTTTATGACACCTATTTTATATCTAAGTGAACATTCACTTGTAAAATTAAGACGGCAAGAGTTTCCACTTCTAGGTTTTTTGTACAACGAAGCGGTGAATATGTCATTACTGGATTCTACAAAAAACGTCTAAGAATGGGAGTTTTTTTTTAACTTAGTTCGTAGGTAAAGTTAAGGACGTAGATTTTTTTCAAATGTAGTTTGGAGATTTTCGATTTCTTTTTTTTTATCTTCAGCTAAAATAAAATTATCAGGTTTTGTAACTTTCTCAAATATGTTGTTTTTTGCACTGGCCATGTTGTAATTAGGAAACCACGTTTCAGGTAGATATCCCATGCACACACCGTTATTTTAAGTATAAATATTTTAAATTTTCGTAGGAGAAAGTAATTTTCCGAAGGTGACATAGCATTTATTGGTAATGAGACGGCAGATATTTACGGTTTTAGCTATTGATAGTGAGAGGTTTACTTTTGTATTGTGTTACATGCTTGTAACGTTGGTTTAAAGGGATTTAACATCTAAACTATCAATGAGTCTATCTGTCGAATGTATTCCCTTTTTTAAACAGGTTTCATGAATCTGTAAATTTGATAGGCTGATTGTCCAAGGATGGGAATTAAAAAGTTTGTTATACCTTTCGTGATTTTCAGTGGATCCCTAACAATATTTGATATAATGGCGCGCATCGGAATGCTTTCTTTGTGGGTTTTTGGTAGACCATCACCAATCATTGATATTTCGCCTTTGACAATACTTTTTTTATAACAAAAGACATTGGGTAACCAATGGGTTCACCTCTAAGCTGGTACTGACGTATATTTTCTTAGAATTTATTATATCAGATGCTTTTAAAATTATTTTACCTAATCAAACACTTTTCCTGTGTATTGATGTCGCTCTATTAATGTATGCCCGCAGTACTACATTACATAGCTAAATTAAACAAAGTCGAACATACGGTAGAATTTATTTAAGAAACAGAAACAATAACACGTTGCATTTCAAGATATGCTACACTGTATTGGCAATGACTTAAAAATAAGTGTCAATCGTAAATCAACTTATAAAAATGGTCTCATAAATTTCTATTCTCTTGCTAAAAAAAAAAAATAAATTCCGGAATAATTATCAGATTTCATTTAAAAGAAATCAGAATGTTTAGCCCTCAAAGTTATAATGTAGAGAAGAGATATATTGAAAATACATTCAAGATCCTCGAAAGCACTCATTATTTATTACTGAATGGGAAAAATGGCTCCTGGAATATTTCAAAGAAAAGTGGACAAACTCAGTCAATCAAAGTATATTATTTTACCTATCAGAATTAAAATTGAAAATAATTTATTTAAGATTAACATATAATTTGCTACAAATAATTAATTAATAGAAAAAAATAATAAGTTGACACTTGAATGAGGAATTTACTGACTTGGAATAATTGCCATAAACAATACATAAGAAGAAATAAAAGAATAAAAAAGTGATCTTTTACAAAACAACACACACAATCCATTATTGCATCAGCGTAATGAGTCTGACGATAATTTCAATAAAAAAATGGTACTTTAATTAAAAGAGAGAGCAATTTACTAAAATAAAGATATATAGAAAGTACTTTAATCTGCAGATCATACATGGTATATTTAATTGCAGGTTCCTGAAACAATTCACCTTTCTAGGCAGACCATCTATTATAGGGATGCGGCATACAAATAAGCGGTAAAAATATAACCAAC
>CAHIKZ030004683.1:2452500-2512500 GCA_903632075.3 Acanthosepion pharaonis
TATATATGCACATTTCATTGAATACGACAGACAAGTTGCTTTTTTTAGTTTTTTATACAATTTCTCATGCGATCTAATATTCTTTTTTCTTTTCGGATGATAAATTATATAAAAACAGTCCGAAAGTCCTTTTTATCCGAGCGCTTTCGGCTACACATTTAGCCATTTTCAAGGATTAAATATTTTAACTGTTAAATAAGAAATAGTTTATTGCATGTATGTTTTATAAACTGTTTACATTTTTCAAAGGACGCTCAAGATATTGTGTCCATGTTCAAAGTTAATATTATTAAGTGTCGTTTTTTTTGTTTTTATCAATAAGGCTTCCATTATTTTTGGCCTTTTTTGCATGTAGATGATGCTATTATACTAGTGTTGTCAACAAGTATGTTACGAATAGTATCCGGTATGTCTCTATCAATATTTAAATGAGATCTAATTGAGCTGTGGTCAGAATTTATATATATATATATATATATATATATATATATATATATATATATATATATATATATATATATATATATATATATATATACTATAATAATAGAGCTTATCATTTCAATTAATCGATATTTGACTATTTTGGGGCGTCAGAACAAATATAGAATAGAGATCTTCAGATAAATCGATGCAGGAATGCTTATATATTTGTACAATCCATAACTGTTTCCCTTCTAATTCCATAGTAACTAATGCGACGTCCCCAAAACGGGATATTCAAACTTCACAGTACTGTATAAAGTATTAGAATTACAGAAAGTAAGTCGTGTGTGTCTCTTTAATATACAAGGTCGATCAGGGTAGCCAGGACTAACTGTTTTTTCTTGCTCTAATTGATATTTGCTCCATTAATCTTTGCTTTTGTTCGACAATCCTTTTACTCAGGCACGTTAAATAATTTATACGCTATTTCTCCCCGATTCTCTTGCCGTCCCTATTTCCTGTGGTTGCTATATTTTCTATGCCCTCTTTTCTTATTATGCATCAAAGAAGTTTCTGTTGCATATTTCTGATGATTACTAGTGGTTTACTTCTAGTTTTTTACTTCATAAAACGTCCATGTTTGCTATGTATTCTCTCCATGGTGTTCCAGTATCAGTCGGTAGGACCACAGCTGTTTCTCTTCATCAGCGGATAAAATACGGTCAAACACTGACATAACCGGTTCTCGTTTGATCACCGGTTTTAATCAGCCTCCAGACAGTCAGTACTTAGCTGTTGCACTGCTTGCGAACAGTTGGTATTGTAAGAAACCGCGTGCAATCCGAAATATCTTTCGCGTTTAATTATCCACTAATGTGTTGATAAACCGTAAAAAAACAAACCAATGAATCAACCAACAACCATCTGTGAGGATATTTCCTGGAACTTGGATTATATAAGATATAACATATAATTTATTTTTGTAAAACATATTTATAGACAAGAGCAAAAATATTGTTTTTTAATATTATTAAATTTACTGTCTTGAAAGGAGGCATGGATAACGGATAGCGGTTCAGATTGAGGAATCGGAGAGCCGAGTTCGAATTCCAGTCGAATCCAATACGTGGATTGGGATTAGTTGGGAAAGGTATGAATCCTCTTCTTCTCTCCCCCCCCACAGATATGGGTAAATAGACAGACAGGGCTCTATAGCCCTGGTTGGCAATTGGTCTATCGCAGAAAGAAATGACAACCTACAGCGGGAAAAAAACTGTCTTGTCAGTCGTGTATTGAAAGATATATGATCACCTAAACATGGTTCACGCGTAGCACATACGTGACTAAACCTTGAAAAAAAAAAAAAAAAACCTGCCAAACAGGAGGACCTTATATAAAGGTTCCGCAGTCATTTCTTCGTTTCTACCGAAATGTTCCTGTTTCATAATACTTTACACACCATTTGGAAGGCGTCTTCAGATTTAAGTGTCATATTTTCTGCCCTCTCTTAAAACAGTTGCTAGATATTTCTATTTCTCGGTGATATTTTAATCACCTGCGCAACTATTTGCGATAGCAGGCAAAGTAAAATCCAAATCGCTGTATGCTACTTTTCAAGATCTAAAGGTCCTCATCATTTAAAGATCTGATTCAACAGATTATGAACGTTTTATACGTTATTTTGACATCGTGTTCCTCAAGGATAAGTTTGGTATATTTATAAGTATTTTCTCTTCCTTTATAATATATTTTGGACAGCTTCTTACAACGTTGGTATTATTGGGAAGTAAAGTAATGTTTAGTTCAATATAAACGTATTTGCGAATTTCTATTCTAAAAAAATAATATTTCTATTCAACACTAATAGAATAATAGCCAACAATGAGACCGCGGGTAAGGTTGTTTATATATCAATGAATCTGTTTTTTTTTCTTTTTATCTTTCATTGTTATTTTATTACTAGCAGCATGGCCCGGCGTTGCCCATGCTTGATTAAAAAATCGTACGACTCATACAGCAATCGCTATCACTTGACTTAAAATATTTTTGCCCTTCCTTGCCTTTAAAGGAGTGCCCTTTGCCATGCTGATGTTGCTACATGCCTTACTTCTTGCCTATCTCACCCTGCGAATTTTTGTAAGCTCTATACTAAACATTAAATCTGTTATGATAAAAGAACTAAACAAAATGAACACAAAACGATCAGCTTTAAAGAAAGGACTCGTAACTGGAAAAACCGAATGAAAAAAGAATGTTAACAACAAATACTTTTTCACACCCATCCCAGTTCTGCGGAATCATAGTCAACGTTGAGTTTAAGCAAGCGAATGAGCCAATTGGAGTAAAGTGCCATGCAGATTTAAATTTTTCCCACTTGTGACGAATTCAGCTATCGATTTTTTTGTATGCTAGCATGCTAGTTAACATTCGTGTCAGTCAGCTGTTGGCTCTTACGCTGGCCAATAGAATCTTCCTGCCTATTCGTGGCAGCCAGCTATTGGCTCTCACTCTGGCCAGTACAAAATGGCCGCGAACTACATGAAAACTGCCGTAGATGCATGAAAAAATCGATTATTTCCACTATTGATGGGTAGTTGGGAAAGGCAAAGTCTGATTGGGCTTTTCGCTAACTTGTAGCATGTGCATGTAAAGTTTGGTGCAAATCCGTCGAAAATTGCGGCCGTGCATTCGTTACACACACACACACACACACACACACACACACACACACACACACACACACACACACACACACACACACACATCCTGCCTTTTATAGATAGAGATATGACTGACATATTTAGGTGATTTTATGTATTATTAATATAACATTTTTCACCTGAATAAGTATATAAAACATTTAATATAACATTTACACTGCACGAATTTTATTCCGAATCCAGTCAAGTATCTATATATTTTTGTATTTTTGCCGAAATACTAGAGAAACTATTGACAGATATTCCTCCTAGGGAAAAAAATAGTACGGTATCGTCTTTCCATATTTATCCTTGAGTGCGGATATTTTCCTATCAAGGGAGAAAACCTCGTCTATTTTTTCCGGACCGTGGAGTGAATAGTCTGAAGTATAAACAATGTCAAACAAGTTACGATCACTCATTCATTTTACACACGACACCAGTGACAAGCCTATAAACATGAACGTCTTCGGGTCAGTGTTTTAATCACCAGGCAATCAATCTTCCGAGTTTTAGTTTTGTTATATCTAAAACAGCGTTATTTTTCATTGAACAGCAAAAGAAATGAATATAAATGTAATTTTTGCCTTAGTAAT
Organism: Acanthosepion pharaonis; assembly: GCA_903632075.3. NCBI lineage: Eukaryota > Metazoa > Mollusca > Cephalopoda > Sepiida > Sepiidae > Acanthosepion > Acanthosepion pharaonis. The sequence continues at coordinate 2,456,222 of CAHIKZ030004683.1, forward strand.
TATACCTACTTATTAAACCTATTCCTTATGTGATTCTAATATTGTTCCATGCCGACTGATAAACTATTTTCACTGAAATGCAATGGAACTGTAAAGTATTCTTTTTGTTTTATGCGCCATGTCACTTCACAATCATGGTGATTAATATGGATGGCTGAAAGATTTTAATGAGGACAATACTGTTTCGAAATATGTGGACTGGCGCTACAGACTCACAAACAAAGAACTGCACCAAATAACACGATCCACAACACTTAACGTCTTTTAACAGCAGCGACAACTAAAAAGAATATCGCATGTAATGTGAAGGGAAAATAATGGCGTAAGCAAAACGTTGACGTTCCACACTACTTCAGAATAAAGTTGTAAAGGAAACTGCCATCAATACTGAAAAGAGGAATAAAAGCTACTGGATTTGAGAAACCTATATTCCTGAAAAAAATTTTTGAGAAAGAATTTATTAATTAAAGTCGAGAGAAGTTCTAACTTTTCGGTCAATAATTGCCGAATATTTCCTTATAAGGAAACTGTTAATATTATCATTACCATTATGAAGCCACGTTTGGCATTTAAACATCAATTATTGTCCCCGTTTTTATATCAGCTCACACAAACTTATTAGGTAGGTTATTTCTTATTTCTATCTCTCCCTGCTTTCTGGGCTATATAGTGTAAGTGTTAAATTTTTGAAACATTATTCCCGCATGTAAAAGAATATTTGGTATTAATAATGCATATACTACGTGTAACAGCAAAATTGTCCAAATTTTACATTAAGCTTTGAAACATCGTATCTTAGAAATTATTAAAGACATCTTACTGGAATTATCCGAGGTTTTTATCACAGTATTGGACTTTACTTTAAACAACAAGAACACATTTAGCAAAGGGAAATGATGATATTTCTTACTGTTTTGATCTCCCAATCTAGTTTTCTTCTTTACTGTTCCATCTTTTTAAAAAGTTATTCCCCGTTCTCTTGATGGTTCTTGAATCAATTTTGAAGATGGAAGACAGATTATGAATATTGGCAACATTACTGAAGACCTTAATGATCTTTTTCCTCCCGCCATAGCAGAGTTGGGAAGACATAATAAACAAAACGATTTTAACCTGTTCTCTTTCTCGCTGAATAACTCAAAGGATTTTGTAGAGATCTTACAACAAATTTTGTCAAGATGGCTAAACGTCTTATCTGAAAACTTGGTAAAAAGAAACTAAATAAAGGTTGTTTTTTTTTAGATATTAAACAATTTGAGGGATGGTCAAATATACTGTAACACGATTTGAACAATTTTACTATTACTCTCAGTACAGTAACCGTAAATGTAGTAGTAATATAATTAGATAACTATACATTTTTGTATATGGCGGACAAAAAGATTTCTACTTTGAATCACAAAGATACTCTTGAAATTTCTGGGACATTGAGGAAGAAAAGATGGAGGGAAGAGTTGACATTCACAACACCCATTGATTGCAAAACTGCAGAGGGATACTATCGAGTCACCTACAGTTGTAACCTTGAAAATGTTACTGAAGAGAATAATCATATGAAGATTAGTAATGAACGATAATACTTAGGACACGAACAACACATAAGATTCGCCAGCGGCGCGTAGAAGAATTATTCAACAGCTAGAAGTGAAAAAAGTAAATTCCACAATGAGTCTCTAAATGCAGAATATCTACCAAACGCCGTGGGCTATCCGAGCCCGTAGGCTCGGCCAAAAAATCCCCCGTAGACATCGTATAAAAGGGTGTCGAGCAGCTGTTTCCCGAGACTTTACTATACACTTCGACATGGATTCGTCTGGGGATCCTCTCTTCCCGGAGGCAGGGAGTTTGCCCAGCACAACTGGAGACGAATCCCCAACTTCAGGCCAACATACAGCATTTACTACTATATTTATGTGAATGGGACATAACCATTATCGTCCTTATGTATACTACAACACCTATTTAACGGTAAGGACGGTAAAAGAACAAAGAATACAAACATTACTTTAGATAGAAAGAATATGGAACTGTGGAGAGCCATGATCACCCACGTCCTGAAAGTTCACGGCACAAAAAGTGAATGCTTGAATATTCAAATATGTTTAAATGATTGATTATTGAAATATGTTTGAATCAATTGATAAAATCATTAGTAATCTAAAGACGCATGTGCTTTTATTTCATTTTGCCATTCAATTACACACACTCATACACACATATATATATATATATATATATATATATATATATATATATATATATATATACACAAAATTATATTTAAAAATTGTATTAAAAATACTTTTACAGACTTTGTAACGTTACAAATATTCTCCACACCAAAACAAGGAAAATGTCTATAGAAACATACGTCTGCAAATTCTTCGTATTTGAGTTATTAAGTTTAAAATTTACAGTAAACACTGTTAAATGTTCAATCGAAGAATACATTTGAAAAAATTGTGCTGGGTTCCTGGCACCAGAACAGGGTAAAATGTCCGAATAAACACGTCCAAAAGGTCATCAACGCAGCAACTCATAACAAATGTTCAGAAGGTCCTCAGCTTGCTTATACACACGCATGAACCCGTCGGATCATTGACTGGCGAACCCTTTCAAATGCTCGCTCACAGTGCTGAATACTTTTGAAGGCCTTCATGCTACGTTCATGAAGTATCTCTGCATTGTTAACTTCTCTGCATTAACCAATAGTTTTACGTAGCCCCACAGATAAAAATCCAAAATATGCAGGAAACAATCCTCTCTTCCATGTCCATCCTTCATGGTAGATGTCAACCAGTGCATCGAGAAAAATGTTACTAAAATCTGCTGGAACGCTATCATGCATGAGCCACAGCAGGTATTAGCAAGGGCACATCCTATAGCAGGTCATCGTAAACTGATGCTTGTGTCTAGCCTGTATAGTACCATGTGAACTCCGATCTCCCCATAAATATTGGTTGTGTAAATTTGTCATTCCATCTCTTCCAAATGTTTCCTCATCCGTAAACAAGACTGTTGTAGAGTAGTTAGCACCTCTTCAGCACTCTACAAGATGGCATGGCTCATAGCCTTAAATAGTCTACGATTAAGGACTTTAACAGTTGATCAATAAGTTATTTCTAAGCTGATTATTATTCGTACTGATTTTACTTCGTTTGGCATTTGACCCTCCTGTATACCTTGTAAGTTGTCTTGTTAATTGTTTTGTAACTTATTATTCTGTGTTTTTTATATGTATCCGTTATCACTGGATACAGGTGCTGAATAAATATACTAACACTCATTCTTCTCTGTGTATTATTCACCTCGACGATACAACAATCACTGAATAAACAAACAACGGATCGGCAGTTTGTGCAATAAGCCATCGGCAAAAGTTCTTCCGTAGTGATCAGAGGGCGAAAACCTTGCACAGGTTACAAATGATACAGATACAGGTGCTACTCTTGAAGTACCCTCCATGAGGTACTATGAGATGTACGACATGCTAGGGTCACTTGACGTGTGCTGATACCTGGATTGTGCGCGAGAGCCTGTGGAGTGTGTTCTTCGTGGCCAGACATACGAGCGTATCTCGGTCCTCGTCGAGCCATAGTTTGTGGCGCAACGCATCCTACCTCAGCAACGCGACGATAAACAGCAGAAAAGCTTGGATGACTGGGGTGTGTTCAGTCTGGATATGTAATGTGATACAGTCGTGAAGCCTCGCGTCCATTACTATTCACGCGTGCGTATGTAAAAAAATCTGCCTACTTATCATATGAATAAACTGCACTGTTAAACGGAACACTTCTTAGTTAACTCACTGCAAAAAAGACTAGCCACAAATGTACACGAATGACTAATGTAACCTAGTCCATATGCCAACACAGTACCATCTACTGTAAAGTTCCTTTTAAACTTAATAACTCAAAAACGTGGGGTTTATTTATATGGACACTTGTTCTTTTGGTATGAGGAAACAGCCACCAAATATTATATATATATATATATATATATATATATATAATGTAAATAGTGTGCATAATACCTCATCTCAGTAATATAGACATATACTGGCTTCTTATTATTTCTCAAGTATATATATATATATATATATATATATATATATATATATATATATATATATATATACCCTCTCCCCTTCACTGTCGAAACTCCTAAATGTAGCCGTCTCTTCTACTCTAATAGCTTTATGTCTCGCACCTCTCGCCTGTGGAACTCCCTTCCCTTCTCCTGTTTCCCTGTGAGCTATAATCTCGAGCTATTCAAGTGTAATGTCAATCGACATCTCCATTTGCCTTAATCTATCTACTACCCTCATCCTTTCTTCGATCACTCCTATCTGGTCTTGTTATTTTCTGTAACCCCTTGTGTCCTAGTGGCTTCCAGCCTTGCTTGGGGTGAAATGCTTATATATATATATATATATATATATATATATATATATATATGTACTTGGGAAATAAAAAGAATCCAGTGTCTGTCTATATACTTGGGGAATAAAAAAGAAACCTGTATCTGTCTATATTACTGAGGTATTATGTACATTATTTACATTATTTGGACTATCATCTTCATCTTTGTTGCCATATTTATAACAAAGTTTCGGCCTTTGTACGCTCCGGCCTTCTTCAGGTGGTTAGAAGGTCAAACTGAACCCTTTATTTAGCTCACTGAAATAGACTGTACTAGTTCCACGTGCCATGTTTAATGGATGTCAGTTATCAGTTATCTCCTGTTAATTCATCTCTCCAAGTTCTCCACTGCCTTAACAAGGTATTGAACTCACAACTCTTTAGATCCTGCCACTGGATCTAACCAACGCCTTTATTCACTGTGCGTTGTGTCTATAAGGACATCTGTGTATGAATTTTTGGGACTCATAAACTTAGTGTCTTCGGCAACCATTTTTACCAATGCTCATATTGCAATTTTTGCTGAAGAAGGCCGGAGCGTACAACGGCCAAAACGTTGTGATAAATATGGCAACAAAGATGAGGACGATAATCCGAATAATGTAAATAGTGTAAAAAGAAGCCATTATCTTTCTACGAACAGAAAAGGTAATGGTTTTCACAATAAAAAAGATAACATAAAATCGATGTCTAAATACAAGAATTTAGAGGTAAAACCTTACTATGTGATGGAAGAATTTGCAAAAATGTCGACTGGCAACGAATATATTAGACATGAAACCAGTAATCTTAACGGGTATCTAGCCAACTAATTATATGACTTTAACTAGAAAATAGACACTTAAATACATACAGCCCATTCTCCTTATAAATAGGAAAACATTTCTGTAGACAATACAACGATAATTATAACTTATACTTTTGAAAATTAACATCTGAAAATATTAGAATCCCTTTATAAAGACATCAGACTTTTCGTCAGTAACAAAAACTCTATCTGAACGTGTTCAAAACTTATTGGTTGTTTACAGAAACTAAGCAATAATACCACTAGGAGGGACATTACTAACGCAAATAATTCCTCTTGCAAACAAAGTATATAACTCAAAATCAAAATATATTATTTTATTAACATGAAAATTACCAAACTTTGAAAATGTCGAAAGTATTAGCCCGGTAAAATAAACGCAAAACATCCGCAAAAATTGAGTAAAAATACACTTAATTTAGTATTTAAATTCCTTTTGTTTTCACTGTATAGAAATTTGGACAAACATAGGAGCATCCTGACTGCAAAGGTAGAATTAAATAAAGTATTACTCAGGACACAACATTTTGCAACCTTGCAACATTGACCTTCCTGCACACCAAACAACGGACAATAGCTACTGAAAATATCTTAAAATTGACCAAGCCTGACAACTATACCTCGTGTGTCATTCATTGCGTCTCTCTCCACCCACCGTCAACCTTCTTTTGAACACCTGATCTAAATCCGTAGACTAATTACAGTTCATCCGAACAGTTCAAACGTATTTGAGTATTAATTACTTTCGACTTGACGCTGATTGTTCGGTTTGATTATTGAGAGATCTTTCGATGATGTCAGTTCGATTGGTTCATGAATAGAACATATTCTTAGTCGACTCAAGTATTTGGAGCCGGGATCAATATTGTAGCGGTTTGCATTGCAAGGAGCGAGTGGCGATTAGCTGTTCATTGTGCAGTGATTGTCTCTTTACTAAAAATGTCACCTGCTGCTGTTTGGAGAATTGCTGATCATGGGAGTGAGGCGTTGTAACTGCCTTATAAAATGAAAAGTTATTCATTAGCATTAAAATTTGCACTTTTTCTCTAGCTTGATGTTCTGAGAAGTTTTGTTAGAAATCTATACGCATGAATTAAGAAAATATCGAAACACTCGAAACATAGGTTTTCCCAAAACGTTCCAGGATCTTAAATCATTTCTTACCAATCAAGGCAATAAAGTAACTACGACTGACTTTTCGAGAATATGATAAAAATATACCATTAAGGGGAGAGGAAAAATAAAAGAACAGCAATTTAGAAAACAGAAGATAACGATTGACTGTGAATTTAAAGTTTTGAGGATCATAGGGAATGAAGAAGCTCGAAGAGAGTTCCACACGCGAAAAGAAGCAATAAAAAAACTGTTAACATTTTACTTGCGCTTACATGTAGCTACTTCAACTGAAAAAAACCTTGCCGCCAATCAAGTACTGTGTTTAAATTTATAAAGTTTAACCAAAAAATGTCATTCGAAAGAAAAAATATACAAACAATACAACCCAACCAAAATGGAAGAAATATATCCCCACTAAAATCAAATAAGGAATTATAAAAAGAGCAACCCCATGCAGTGTTAGAGTAAAAAAATAGCAATAATTAGTTTTAAAAAGCAAATAAAATAATATAACTTTAAATAATTAAAAAAAATAAAATAAATATAATATTAAATTAATTTATTAATAAATAAAAAAACGAAAAATAAACATACACATCTACACACGCGTGTGTGTATGTTCATATAAATATATACAAACACAAACACCAACAAACGAACAAACTTAATCCCCATAATTAATACCTCAGAATATAACACCAAGCAAAACAAATAAACTACTATCCATTGAAAAAAATCAAACATTAAATCATTGAAAGCTAGAGATGTGACCCGATGAACCAGGAAAAATATATTTTCTGAGGAAATAAATTATAGCCATGGAACCTTAAGGTTGTCTCGTTTGTAATTTAATTAGTATTTTCTCTGGTCTTACATTGAGCTCTCTGGATTGCAACCGCTTTGGAATAATTCATACGGAATACAGACCCTCGATTCCCTTACGATATATATATATATATATATATATATATATATATATATATATATATATGCGTGTGTGTGTGTATGTGTGGGTGTGCGCACACAAACATATATGTATATAGAAACAACAAATTCTATTATCCCAATGAACCATAATTATTTACCCCAAGTTAAAAAAAAACTTCACCATTTAAGTACTCAAAATTTAATCGTAAGTTTAACCTCCTACAATTAATACTTACGATACCTCCAAACCAAACCAAACAAAGACGAAATAATAGCCTCGTAAAGATACATGTGCAAGTGTGCATATATATATATATATATATAATTGATATTTCAATATAATTGCGTATATTTCATATAATGCAAGTGTGCATATATATATATATATATATATAATTGATATTTCAATATAATTGCGTATATTTCATATAATGCAAGTGTGCATATATATATATATATATAATTGATATTTCAATATAATTGCGTATATTTCATATAATGTGCATATATATATATATATATATATATATATAATTGATATTTCAATATAATTGCGTATATTTCATATAATGCAAGTGCATATATATATATATATATATAATTGATATTTCAATATATATATATATATATATAATTGATATTTATATATATAATTGCGTATATTTCAATATATAATGTATAAGTGTGCATATATATATATATATAATTGATATTTCAATATAATTGCGTATATTTCATATAATGCAAGTGTGCATATATATATATATATAATTGATATTTCAATATAATTGCGTATATTTCATATAATGCAAGTGTGCATATATATATATATATATATAATTGATATTTCAATATAATTGCGTATATTTCATATAATGCAAGTGTGCATATATATATATATATATAATTGATATTTCAATATAATTGCGTATATTTCATATCATGCAAGTGTGCATATATATATATATATAATTGATATTTCAATATAATTGCGTATATTTCATATAATGCAAGTGTGCATATATATATATATATATAATTTAAGTATTAATATCAATTATTTATGTAAATACAGATTAACCAGCCAAAAAAAGAACAACAAAAATAGAAGGCACAAAAATGAAAATCGTTGGTATTTCTAGAGATTAGAAGAAATCCCCAGAAACAGCAACTGTCTATGGAAGAGAAGAAAAATAAAAATAAAGAGGAAAAGCTAAAAACGAGTGTAACGTGAAAAAAAAACAAAGAAAAGGAAAAAAAACAAATCACAACACCCCCTACACGAACGCATATTTGAGAAGACGGGCGCACGCCCACGAACGTATATCCACAGACATAGCTGAACGCCCAAAAAAGCACACACGAACGCAAAAAATACGAAACAAGCTTACACCAATGATAAGTGTATAAAAAAGGAAAAATATAATCATATATAAAACACAAGCTGTAAAGTGCTGATACTGTCCGAAGTCTGGTCGGACAGACAGGTCCGTCTACGAAACACTGGAGTCGGGATGCTCAAGCTAACATCAATTAAGTATGAGACATTTTCACTAGATTCAATAGAAACTATATTAGGAAGAGGAAACGTGATTAATGTTGTTATGGGACCTTACCCATAATAACATAATGGACTATTCCATACGTAATAAATACTGCGCCTCAAGAGGAAGCAGGGAGTTCAGTCCGAATCCGGGCGACCGGCTGATCGGTTGAACTCTCTGCCTTCAGGCGGGGAGGAACCCGAACGAGGCGACGCCGAATGGCGAGTTTCTTTCGGGGAGGTAAACCGACCCTGAACCCGTTTATACGGGTTCAAAGGGCATATTTTTGGCCGAGCCCACGGGCTCAGAGATCCCACGTTAAACCGGCCTTGTGCCACATGATGCTCTCGTGTTGGGGGGGGATGACTAAATACCGTTCCGTCTGAAGTCTAGAGTTCAGTCTGAAGTCTGGAGGGAGGTCCTTCAGGAGTCAGTCAGTCAGTCGAGTCAGAGGCAGTCCGAAACAGAGTCGCGTTCAGACAATTACTACTAAACCTGATTGTTCGTACTAACACTTTTCTACTACTCTGTATATATTCCGGTTTGTAATATATCTGTGTTATTCCATATCCGTGTTCGAGTGCTTCTTTATTGGTTCTAACTTGGACTATCACCGTGGTACAAGGAACCGGACCATAACAAATGTTAAGGATCGAAACGCATGATTTAGTTCAATTGTTTCATCATACAAATTCGATTTTAATTAATTTCAATCCAGTTTTCTTGGTTCACTTATCTCCCTTGTTGCCTTATTAATTTAGCTAGAAAAGGAAATATGTTGAAACAGATCGGTCGCATTGTAAATGCACTTCATAGAAATCATATTGCTTACAATATTCGCTTAAACAAATGATATTCGCACAAGAATGCGTTTTCCTTTCTTATGTTCCTTTTTTAAATCTCGAACTTTTCCACGTTGTAGTTTGAGGATATTTACATTCTGTTTAGACAACTCACGCTTGTTGTATCAAAAGTAATGTTACTTTTATCATCTGTATAAAGCTATATATAAGTAATGGTTAGCTAAGTTGAATTATGTAGCGTGATGAAGGAGGAAAGAAAAAGGTCAAAGGCTTCAGCGCCTCGGTGTAATATATATGGTCGTTTTAAGTGGATCATCCTATTTCCATCGGTTATGAGAATATTCTGTCAAAAAGAATTCACCTCTTCTTTGATAATTACTAAAGAAGAGCTTATTCTCTTGTAAGTTGCTCTTTGAAGATGGTGTCTTAATTTCTATTCCCTGATCCAGCAGGCAAGTTATGTGATCTTGATGTTACCACAAAAGATGAAGGGTTTTCCATCATTAACCTGTATGCTCTTAACTAACAGCACGACGAAGGATTTATTCATTTTTGCGAAATATTTATGATTTCTTGTGTTAGCGAATGATTTTACAGCGATCTTTGATTCAAAAGTGAAATCCGGCTCAATGAACAAATATTCCTTTCGATGTAAAAATATTTCGTGATTTTATTTGCACGCTTGACCTTGTTAATAAATTCCGAAATTAGCGCCCGAGGTGGACAGATTTTATTTAAAGATTGTATTGTCTCGGAACCAATACAGCGCTCGCTACATCTACCAGGTTATAGCTAGGTGACATTGCTGAGAAAACTTAGTTTTTCTTAGTTTTCATCATATGAATTTCTGAGGATACAATTGAGCAGGTGTGTCTGATTTTTGTCGACTAGACGGCGCCATTGCACGCCGTTGTTATTCAAGTCTGAGTCGGTACGAACGGAATTAAAAAAAAAAAAAAAAAGAAAAAAAGGGCAGTTTTTGTTCCCAAATAAACAGAAGCTAAGATCAGGAATTGTATTTGTAACATAGTTGGTTCTTTGTTCACAGGCTAATTTTTACTTGGCCTTAGAAATCTCCCCGGGAGTATGTAGTCAGTATTTACGTGTTCTCGCCTTTGTCGGCCGACTGCAAACGACAATATTTGATTGCTGGATGGCTCCTCCTCATACTCACTCTAACTATAACATTGTTTCTTCTTTAGAATATGGCCCGAGTATATAAGGTCGGGAAGTCGCTACCTTCCGTCTAAGTGACACTAAATCCCGAACATTTTTTATTATTTATTTCATTTTTTTTTTCAGCTCAAGTATCACGATTTTACTCGTGTTTGTGAAACAAAAATACAAAATGATTTTTAGTCCACGTGACTATATAGATATCCTAAACCAATGTAACACATTTTATACAATAATAGTATTATCGGGGTTTCAATAAACTTATATATGGCGAGATCTGGAACTGCTGCATTATGGGAATTTAACCCATCCTTGTTGTTATAGAAAAGATTTCAGTGTTAGCTAATATTTAACGAAAAGCGTGAATTTATGGTGTGTCCTGCTGGGAATATTTGGTAGGTCTATTTTAGAAGTGGAATTAAGTTGCTTGCTGTTGGTTATGCTCACCGACTCAGCCTAAGATCAATATAAATGTAGCCTGCTCTTTAATTAGAAGAAATGTAATCGAAGAAGCGCAGCAATTATTAAAGAACAAAACGTTTAAGCTTCCAGATCTCACCTTCAGTATTTTCTATTTTTCACTCATGGTTTCCCACACTTGAATTGCTTCTTTTGCCACATGGTCACTAAAGAAACGCTGTCATTTAAACGAACTCTACTTAGGCCCAAATAAATACAAATTTAAGGGCGCCGGGTCAGAAAACTTGAGCAGCAGCCAGTATCTGTGTTTTTATTTTGTGAACCTGATTTGTACATATATTTGGACATCTAAGAATATTCTTAATATGAGGGCACTACCAAAGCTCACTTGAAGGTCTGCGGAGATTTTTGTTATAGTGGTTGTCATTTCAGCGTTAATGAGGCCACCAACCTGTTTGACCATATATGTGGATAGAACAGCTGCTTGTTTTCAACTGCGAGACCTTTAAGTAAGATCAGTTACTTCCTTCTCTCATGGATTGCTATTATTATACTGACCATATCTTTACTCTCCTGATATCATGTACAGACTTTACAGAAATATTCACTGATATCCGCTGAATATCTGCAGCACATCATTCTCCGAGAAACAGAAGGTTTATGGCATCTATTTTTTTTTTGTTTTCCAGAAGTGGTTAAATTGGCGGATGATTTGAAAAAGATCTTCGAGTATGAAAAGAGAAAATCATCTGGCATTTTTTTCTTTTTTTTTATAATTTCACCCCAAGCAAGGTGGTAATGCCACTAAGACCTAATGGATTACTCAGATTGGAAAAAAATATAGAGTCTTTAATAAGCCCTTCCCAAAGGGAAGACACAATCTAAATCAGCTCCGGCTGACAATAAAATTCCAAACGTGATAGGGCTGCACTATATAAAGTTTTTTTTTTCCCAAAGGAAAATGTAATTTTAGATGGCGACAACGTACCCAGAGATAAGGGAAATTTTTAACCTATATCAAATGTAATTTGACATTTGGTGGTTCATTGTGAACATTGGCTCGGCTGGACTTAGTAAGGTGACCTGAATTATCGAAGTTCGAATGAGGCATGTTAGTCATTGTTGAAGATGAGAAATCCTGAAATTTTAGTGTCATGTATTTACTGGGAGAAAAAAAGAAAAGGATTCAGAAAGAAAGAATTTGGCTAGTGATGTTGTATTTTAATTTCGGAAGAACGTAGTTGACCGCAAAGCATGAAACCGGAAGTAAGTTCAACAGGTGAGAAGTGAGGGAGAAGAAATTTTTAGTTACATCGAGCTATTTTAACCCATTACCTGCCATGAGCCTCATTTGGGGATCTGTAAAAATTAAACTCACTTCATGTTATTCCTTGTATCTACATTGAATTGCTTACATACATTGCATTTGTAGAGGTATATTTTACAACACTTAGCCTTTAAAGTTTTTATTAATAGCCGTAAGACGATACTTTCTGTTGGAATTTTACATTTCACGAGTAGAAAAATAATGACTATTTTGAAAAGTATTTTTTATTATTTCTAATCAATATTATTTTTTGATGTTTTATACACATATATATTTGATGTTCTAGTTTCTATAAAAACGACAATGGTAACTACTGAAATGAAACATAAGGAGTAAATAAACTCCTAAGACACCTGTCTGGGCCAAAAATGCGCATTAAAAAAAAAATTCGCAGTTAATGGGTTAAAAAGGTCAATTTTGAATTATCACTAAAACTTATAAATTTATTGCTTTTTGTTCGTTCCTGTGAAATAAGCTGTGATGACTACAGGAAATGTCATGACAATTTGTTTTAAGTATGAGAGAGTCGATGGAGTCTGACGTATGGCGGGTCATTTTACACGAGTATCATTTGTAAGATGATTTCTCAGAAGAAAAAATCCACTTCATCTCCGTAATGTGACGTCGTCCCCCGGTCGCAGCGGCGACTGTGACGTTCTATCCTGATCTACCACGGCGCCAGTTGTGACGTCCCTAAACAGCACCAATTGTGACGTCTTCGCCGCGGCGTCAGCTGTTCGCTCCTCGCTGCTCCGTACGGGTGTCGCTGCTCCAAACGTGACGTTCTAACCCTTTGGTGATTCGGGTAGGAATCTGGTTCGATTGATACCAGCCTCGCCGTTCCCAACCTGCTTCCAACGCCTAGTTACCAGGGTAACTGCACTGATCTCCAATCTGCCTACCCACGTTGTGAATTGATCCTAGGCAGACGAGATCAAACAGGGGTTGGGGCCGTAATGCAAGCTGAGTTCAACGGGGGTGATAACACACAAATATGTATAAAAGAAAATAAAATGAAAACTCACAAAGTTCCAAGTATCAAAGAAAAAGGTAACAAACTTTTTATGTCTATTTGTTCGGTACATAGGACTATGTCTACTTCCCGACCCGTTCTGTGGATTGTGGCACCACGCTTTCGCTAGGCAAATTCTAACGCTTCAAGTTGTCTACTCTCTAAGAAATTTGTGTTTCGGTGTATCTTTGTACGAAAGTCGAAAAACTTATTTCTGTGGTCTGGTCCTAAGTCGCCCTTCAAACTACTTGTTCTTGGTTGAAGAAGAGTCCAAAAGTGTGCATGAATCTTGGTCAGCTATCTTGATGTGGTTTCAACACTGGGCACTCATCTCTGCCTGCCGTCCGGGGCTCAACTTCTTCTCTCCAGGGTCTGAGCTCTTCTCTGCCTGCCGGTGCGCGAACTAACTTCTTCTCACCAGCTTGGGTCGAACGAACTTCTTCTCGCAGGGCCAAACGAACTGGCCTCTTCTGCCCGCTATGGGCGAACGAACTCTGCCCGCCGTCCGCGGCTCAACTCCGCCTGCCGTCCGCGGCTGCACTGCTTTCTGTTTGGTGGGGCTTCGTTTTTATTGACGCCGTCAAAACTGGTGTGGGTCAGTCGGCGCCAGGGGTTCTTCGATAATTCCAAATACGTATCTACCCTTCTTATTTCTGGTTAGGGATTTTCCACTCTTTTCCATTTTTGGTAACTCTTTTCTCACTCCCACTCTCTTACCGTGCTTCTGAGGGGCGTGCACTAACTTCCCCACTTCTTCGTATCGGCTTCTCACACTTACACTCTGGATAGAGGCGTCGACTGATTTTCTTCGTGCGTCACGTGACCGCTCTCGGCCAATGAGGTCCTGATCGGGTATCTTTCCTCCTCCTTCGTGCGTCATGTGATCCACTTGGCCAATGACGTCTTATTCGGGCGTGAACAACCCGTGGCTTTGTTTTGGGAAAGAAATACCTTGCTTAACTAAAAAAAAAAAAAAATTAAATCGCCCTTATCATGAGCGGCCGAGGTGACACTCTTGGTTTTAACACGTGGCGTTTGTCAAGCAGTTTATCGCTAATTGGACATGATCTAAGAAAGAAATTTTCCTAGCCTACCTGGCGTCTCTAAAGCAAAAATAAAAATATTTCATTTTCCTTTCGGCCATGTGTTGATAACAAAAAAATCTTTATTATCACAGGGCAAACGTTTATTCTGTCAAAAGAAAGAAAAAATTAGCCAGTGAAAACTTCTTGTGTGGGATTTTTTAATTCTTTACACAGGGAAGACTGTCTGTGTTTCGTCAATGTTCAACAATGGATTTCTTCTTTCCGGTGACATCCAGCGATAACAAAATTCCATTTTTCGTGGACAAGCGGAAATCGGTCAACGCTTGTTCGTAGGTGACCTAGATATTTTCGACATCTGATATCTATCAACAATAACCTTTTTCCTCCTCATTTCCGTCTCTTAAGCCGTGTGTGTGTGTGTTCGCCTATGACCCGTCTCGTATTACTTTTTCTTTCTTTCTTCTTCGTTTTCTCTTTCTTTCTTCCAAATCGCTTGAATGCAAAGAAAGAATTATTCTTAAAAACTAAAATATTTTTCGGCCTTAAATAATCCTCAAATGGTTGATAAACCGTAAAAAAAAAAGCAAATCATATATCTATAAATATTTCTTTCAAATCGTCAGGATGCATGGTGCCACAGTAATTTAAAGCAAAATAAGGAAAGGAAGTGGTTTATTCTTCTAAGAAATCATTTCATCATATAATAATTTAATGGAGAAGGATATCTTTATAAAACTTATTTATCTTAGCGATTGAAGGTACCACTGCTTTTATGTTTTTGTAGATCGTGGCATATCTGTACCATCCTGATTAGACGAGACAAAATAAAGTTCTTCGGCATTGTGTAAATTTTTCGTTTATTATTATATTAAATTTTCTCATTTTCTGTCCTTTTTTGTTTAATTTAATTATCTTCTATATTTCCCATGTCATATTTTGGTAGATTAATTTAATGTTTGAGGCACCATTTTAAATGTAGTGCATTTAATTTTCATAAAACGTATCGTTTGTCCATGAAGTTAGAAAAGTAGCATTACCTTTTTGCGATAGACATAGAAAAGGCTTGAAAATAGATGAAATGTCACAATAAAAGCAAAATTGAAATCTATCCAGAAAATGAACTCACTAACATCCTATTCCATCCATGCCTTTGGACTTCCCACAACTTTTCATCTTGTCATTTCATTTTAATGGAAATAAGTATTAACTTTAATAACAGCTTTTGTTTTGTTAAAAAAGAAATGTTTACAACAGCTGACATCAATTTGCGGAAAAATTTCATTTTTTTCTGCAATTACGAGTAAATTATTTAAACAATGTAATTCAAGTTTATTTTTCTTGGAGGTTTTCATCGAGAAATATACCTGTTCACAAAGAATTATCAAAGAAAAGAAGGGTTTTGATAAAAAGAACATATACTCTTTTATCCAACTGAAAATTGGTAGATGACTCGGGGGTCTGTAAAATATCCCTTGGATCGATTCAAATAAACAGGCAAAATAAAACAAGATCAGGCTGACCTTAGACAAATGCCTTTTATAGAAATGATCAAAAACTATAGAATAAGGGAAAGGTGTTCACGAGCTTCCTGATAATGGACTACGTGCAGGCATGCTCGAAGAATATTTGCTGGTCTTCTGTTACTAGAATCCTAATAAATTATGTATTATTTGGAAGAATGACAGTTAATAAGCCTTTCCTAAAGGGAAGACACAATCTGAATCAGCTCCGGCTGACAATAACATTCCAAAAGTGATAGGGCTGCACTATATAAAGTTTTTTTCTAAAGGAAAAGGCAATTTTAGATGGCGACAACGTACCCAGAGATCAGGGAAATGTTTGAACCTATATCAAATGTAGTTTGACATTTGGTGGTTCATTGTGAACATTGGCTCGGCTGGACTTAGTAAGGCGATCTGAATTATCGAAGTTCGAATGAGGCATGTTAGTCATTGCTAAAGATGAAAAATCCTGAAATTTTAGTCATGTATTTACTGGGAGACATGAGATGGCGTCTTACCGCAAACAGTGGATATTAGGTTGAGTCATAAATAATTTCCTGTTTTTATTTGTTTATCAGTATTATTCTTTTTAAAAAATACCATAACGTTTTATTCACTTATATATTCACCATTATTTACAATAAACAGCGATTCGCGTACGACTACCAAAGTTAAGCAATATCGAGTCTTGAATGCCTCGGAATTGTTAATCAGGGAGCCGAGTTAGGTCTATTCACTTAGGCGCAAATATCCTTGGGAAAGGTACGAAGCCACCTCTTATACCAATCTATAGGTTAATTAGTAAGACTTGTATCACTAAACAATTATTATCTAAAAAAAGTTCTTACAATCTAAAAAATATTTCCTGACTTTAAATAATCTGCAAAGGGTTGATAAGCCGTAAAACGATCAATCAGTGACAGAGAAATACTGCCACTTATCAAACATCTCTGTCATACCTAGTAAAATTCTGCACAAGTCAGATGTATATGAGTGTGTTAGGTGGGAGGAGTAAAATAGTTCAACCGACTTCACAAGTTTTCCCTGTGTTATTTTCCCTGTATCTTGCGTTGTCAGTTATAACATTGTCTCTACTGAGGTATACTTTTCGGATAAAGGTTTATAGATACATTTCAAATACTGGACGTTTAACTTTGCAGTTAGTGCTTCATTGTGTTTTAAGAAGTATAAATGAATAATACCCCAAAGATCCTATCATACATCAAACAAATAACTTTCCTCTAGGGAGCTCAAATTTTTAGATTATTTGTGGACATTTATAATTGTCAATATAATGCCTTTTGCATTGAAAACTGACGCATGCAACACATTCTGCATCACCTGTTACGATGTAACTTAGCAACAGTTAGGTTGATACATTCGCCATTTTGATGAGTTCAAAGAAAAACAAAATTACTCATAGTACAAGCTAATTTATATAATACTGTCTGCATAATGATTTAAGTTAATTTGATTTAAGTCAATAAGATTTTAAAATATGTGTTGTTTCGTATTTTTATTTTAAATTTTTTCAAATACAGTTATTTTAATTAAAATATTTTTGAGTCAAAGACAGACACAAAGAGATTGCGCTTTGCTGTTTCGTCCAGTTGTTTGTAGAGCAATTATTTATATTTCAGCTTTCTTTAAACAAACAATATTTTAAATATTTAAAAACTATTCTTTGGCATATTTAAAAAATTAAATTTTATCCCGGAAGTTATGCTCCTATTGAATGCTGTAAACGATCAGTAAAACGTTAAACATGAAATTATAAACCAGACCAATGATGACACGAACGAAGTTTGAAATCAACTCCAGTGTTTTATAAACTGAACTGTCAGTGACCCAATGGATCACGCGTAGTCTGATGTAAAACTTTGTCAGTTTTCTTGAGCGTTTGATCTTCATAACCTTTCGTATCTACCTCTGTCAAATTGCATAGTACTTTCTATGATGTGACCCTTTTGAAGATATGAAATAAACACGATGCCTTTTACAGCTCGCAAAATTGAGGCCAATAACTTCCCTGCAGATGAAACAACATTGACCTTATTTCGGAGCAGGTGTGGATGGGTATCTACACTGCATACGTTGCCTCATTGTCTCTGGATCAAAGTGATGAAGCTAATACTCAACCTGGGTTATGAAACGTTCAAGCGAACAAGATGGATCTGACTCAAACAATGTCAGTTTTTCTCGTGATTTGATCAGATTGTTGAGCTTTTTGAAAAGCTATCAGAAGATGTGACACCTTACGCGCAGAAAACTTCGCCTTGCCAAGTTCATTGTGTTTATTGTACAGAATATTCTCAACTCTCTCAAGGGATATGCTAATAGCATTAGGTACTTTATAGTCAATCACCTGTTATTCATCAACATGAGGTGAATACGATTAATGTTTTCCTTGGTCGTGGCTGTTGTAGGACGTCCAGACCTTGGGTCATATTCACGACTCTTCCTTCCCCTCTTAAATTCAGTTAGCCAATTTTGTACTTTTGATAAATCTGGAGCTTCATTCCCTAATATAGCAACAAGTCAGCGTTAATATCTCTTGTATCCTTAAAGAGGTTACAAACAGACAAATGTGGTACTCGAGTGAAGGAACAGAAACACGCGCATAGATGAAAGGTTTATTGTAAAAGAGAATACACTACTGAAAGACAGGGAATTGTGTAGTAGACTAGTAATTCCCGACGCAAGGTTATTTACCTTACCTCCCCGCGAGGCAGGGTGTGGCACAAGCGCGTTTTTAACGTGGATTATCTGAGCCCGCAGGCTCAGCCAAAAATTCCCCGTAGACCCCGTAAATAACGGGGTCGTGTATCTGTCTACCACCCCAGACGAGACTCTGCCCTTTGGCATAGCCTCATCTGGGTTCCTCTCCGCCCGAAGGAAGGGAGTTCGACCAGCTTAGCTGGAGACAAATCTCGAACTAGTTGCCGAGGCAAGGTTATATACCTTACTTCCCCGTGAGGCAGGATGTGGCAAAAGGCCGTTTTTAATGCGGGGTCAAAACCGAGCCCGTAGGCTCTGGCAAAAATTTCCCGTAGACCCTGTATACACGGGGTTGGGTAGCTGCCTGCCACCCCAGACGAGACACTGCCCTTCGGCATATCCCCGTCTGGGTTCCTCTCTGCCCGATTAGCATAGCCGGAGACGAATCTCCAACTATTTGCCGAAGCAATCCCCACCTAGTTATATCCTGTGTTCTCTCTCTATATATAGCTACTGATATAGTCAGTCCACATAGGCGATAGGGAGTGTGGGACGTTCCATTACAACATCCTTTGGGTTAAACTCTTTTTCTTCAGGCATCTGATAGCATGTTGCCAGATTTTGAAGACAAGTTGTTAATAGTGACGTCTGAAGTCTTCTTTAAAAAGTCAGATATCAGTTTATCTTACAATAAACAATGCAGTTATTAACATGAAGAGTAGAATTTGTGCATGAAAGATTACACTGCTCTAACATCATTCCTTCATAGTCAACTTATAACCACCCTCTTAAGTAAAGTCCAAGTCCTTCACTTCTTAAGTTCGCTAATCTGAAGAGAGCCAGTTTAATCAACGTGGCATAGCTTTTGAATTAGATATCCGTTAATATTTCTCATTCGCTTTGGGACCTTTTTAACGTAAATTAATTCAGTACAGTTTTTATACATTCTTATACGCAGGTAATATACCACGTCGTACCATCCTTCAAATCTATAAATCAACCATTCGCCCTTGCATGGAATACTGCTTCCATATGCGGTCTAGAGTCCCCGCTGTTCGTCTTAAGGTCCTCGACAAAATGCTTATGCTGATCTGGCATCTCGTCTACAGTCGCTCTCTCACAGACGCGCCGACGCTTCCCTCTGCCTATTCTACAAATACTTTCGCGGTAACTGCTCCGACGAGCTACTTTCGCTAGTTCCCAAAATGCATGAATTTAAAGGTGACACAAGGTAGGCATCTTGGTGCCATCCTCTCACTGTCAAAACTGTTAAATGTAGCCAGTCTCTTCTACTCCAATAGCTTCATGTCTCGCACTTCTCCTCTGTGGAATTCATTACCTCTTACTTGCTTCCTTAATAGTTATAATCTCCAAATATTCAAATGCAATGTCAATCGACATCTACATGCCTTGATCATTTCCTCGTCCTTTTCTTCATCCTTTCGTGTATCACGCCTCTTTACTCTTGTTTCCACTCTCTGTACGTTGTTGCGTGTCAGTGGCACTCCCGCCTTGCTTGGTGTGAAATGCCTAAAAAAAAAGAAAATGACCAAACCTGCAATTAAATAGCTCGGTTGGGAAATTCTGCCACAACTACCGTATTCACCTGATTTATCCCCTTCAGACTATCAAATTTTACAGTCGAATTCTAACCAAGGTTTTACTTCTTAGTAACACTAGTCATGCAATTAGGTAAGTACGAACATGATCCACATATTCGGAATATTATTAAACATTATGTATTTATATGATATTCCTTTTGCTTTTAATAAAGATCGCAAAGATGACAAACCTGCTCAAGACTTTTGTGCTGTGTACGGAGATCAAATACTTCAAAACAACCAAACGGCAACTGCTAAGCTGTATGTTGAACAATGAACAGGCAGAAAGAGGTAATTAAACTGTAAAGTCCTGACCCATGATCATTCGACATGACAATGGTGGCCCGAAAATCGCTAACATAAGCAAATATGAAATTAAAGAAATCAATTGGGAAGTTCTGCCGTAGAAACCATTTTCCTGATTTAGCCACTTCCGTCTGCCACCTCTTCCAGTCGCTTTTGAAGGCTGTTCAGTTTAACAACTCTCTGGAGCTTAAAAGTGGCTTGACGTATGTTTCGAGACAAAACCTAGTGAGTTTCGAACCACGATGCATTGAATAGTAAGTGAATCGTTGACTGTAAACAATGAAGTGGAATACATTGTAAAATGTTTCATCAGAACTATTAATAAAAAATATGTATTAAAATAAATGATAAATAAATGAAAGAATTTATGCAACAACATAAAATAGAGCGAAACAAATATGATCCTATACGTCATGTAACTTCAAAGGGAGATAAATTGAACGTTTCATTCATTGAGAAACCCAAGAGGAACAATGAAAGTTTTTTCGTTAAAGCTTTTGGTCTAAGTCAATTACGAAATATTTGATTAGAGCTTATGGTATATGTAACTAGTGTAGCAGAAAACATCATCAAATTAATTTTCCACTCACTGTGATTAACGTCATCCATAATGAACAAAGGGCGAAAAAAAAAAGTAACTTTAATCCTTATATATTTACTGTATTTCTCGAAAATTAATGGAGATTCCTTTTTTTTAAACCACATATTTTTCTTACTTCAAACGTTAGTTGATAAACATATTTGAGTAGACCATCCGTTTATATCAAAGATTGTTTATTTAGTCTACAAGCCAGAACACCCGAGAAATCTTATTAAAGAATTAAATAAATTAATAGCAAATTGAAATAATAATTAAAATATTTACAATATTGGGGTCAATGACGGTGGCAAACTGTAATTAGAGTGGTAACAGTTTGTCGGGGTGGTATTGGTGCGGTGGTAATGGTGGAAGAAGTGGATGATGGTAATAACAGTTGTAGTAGTGTTGATTGTTTTTTCGTCTGTTTGGTATAGAGTGTAATAATAGGTATTTGTTTTCAGGTCTGCATTTAGAAATTATTTCTGATCTTAAGTTTAATAATATCTTTTGTTAGGTTTGGGAAATTATTGCTACCTTTTGGTGCAGGCAAAGTAAGTATTTCTTTGTTATGTTGTTGTAGGCAGGTTTATTCATGGTGTAATATTTCTTAAGAATAAGCTGGGTAATATTGAAAAACGGTTATGATTTTTTGTAAAATACTTGATTTCCTGTATCATAATCCGATGATATTTTTATCCAAAATAAGGAAGAAGGGTTTAGTAAATAAGAGGAAGAAGGGTATAGTCGTGCTTTGACTTTCTGGAGATTTCTAGTTTGTATGTTATTCTATAGCTAGGAACTATTAAATGCGTTGCAAAATTACATAAATACTATCCAACTTTATCATTAGGAAATTGGAAAATAAAGCTTCAGCATGTTTGAAATTTTTGTTTATTTGTAAGTCTGTATGTTATGCTATAGTTACAAACTGTTAAACGCATTCAAGATACATAAGTACTATAAAATTACATTATTAACAAATTGAAAATAAAGTTTCTGAAATATTTAAAATTGTTATGCTTATTACATACAGGTAAAATCAAGTCAAATTTATAAAAGAGAAACATAGAGTTACAAAAATGATAACACCCCCAACACACACACACACACACACACACACACACACATATATATATATATATATATATATATATATATATATATATATATATATATATATATATATTACATCATCAAAACTCCTAATCCATTTTCCTTACAAACAATTTTTACTTTCATTCCAACATTAAGAAGCCGAATCTAACACACATCACATCTGCGACATATGTAAGTTTTTCCATTTTACCTCAACAGTACAGACACACACACAGACGCACACAGACACGCAAAAACAGACACACAGACATGCAGACACACACATATATATGTGTGTGCTATGACTTTTTAACCCTTAATGTTTGAAATTGTTCTTTTTTGGTAAGGTTATTTATATATATATATATATATATATATATATATATATATATATATATATATATCTGAAACACACACAAATACTGCCTATGTTTCTATTTTCTTATTTGCATTATTTACGTTTCGGCTGTTGTACGCTCTGGTCTTCTTCAGACTCTTTGTGTCAAGTCACTGAATCCAAGCAATGCTTTCATCCACTCATTGTGAGTTGAATAACTGGCTACTGAAGTGCTGAACAAAAACTTGGAGGGTTGAATTAAAGGGAGATCATTGATACACCCGAAGATGCATGGCGCGTGGAACGGGAACAATTTACCACGGTGCATAAAATAAAGGGTTGTTTTGAACTCCAAACACCTGAAGAATGCTGGAGCGTATAATGGCCGAAACGTCGTGAATATGACAATAAAGATGAGGACAACAGTCCGAACAATGTAAATAATTACAATAGCTCATCTCAGAAATATAGATAGTTGTATACTGTTGTTATGTTTACGATCAGTTCATGTTGAACGTACTGGTTACCTTTCGATCACCGCAGTTAATTTGGCCCGAGCGTGACTAGTACGTTAAAAAGGTTTACATTGGAAACACACGTCTCGGTAAGTAATGGCTGATGTAGTATCGGAATATGGTTCGATCATTAACTCCTCCTACTGTGATTTAAGGTCAGAATACTCGTATCGTATACGATATAGCCAGTCTCCAATTATCCAGGTCTTTTATTTGGATTAAAGTTGTTTCATGGTGAGAGTGTGTATAAGGTCATCACTATGATCAATCCAATTAAGTAACGCCGAGCCCGGTCAGTAAATTGATAGGTGACCACTTGGAAATACCACGTGTCGTAAGCTTGGATGTGCGTGTGGTGTAATGGATAACGGAACGGAATTTTTAATCGGAGTGCCGACTTCCAAATCCAGTTGGGGTCGTTATATTCGCTTACGCGCAAATTCCCTTGAGAAAGGTATGAATCCACGTCTTTTACTCCAATCTACGAGTTAATTATTAAAGCTTCTATGAATAAAACATTATCTCCCCCGACAAATAAAACAACAATTCTTATAATCTAAAAATAATTCTGGCTTTAAATAACATGCAAATGGTTGATAAGTCGTAAAAAATGAATGACTCATTTAATACTACCTGGTTTCCCTCGCAGCCTATTGGGTTGAGTTCTCGTTTAGCGACTGAACGACTATCATTATATACAAAATAGGAAATGTATATCAATTTAACATTTTTCAATTATATAAAAGCTTCGTCAGAGAATGAGAGAAAATTAAAAAAGAAAGACAGAAACACTGGTATTTCTAAATATATTTGAGTCAATTCCAATTGGTCAGACACGTGTCACGTGTATTAATACCATAGATAATTCCATCTGTATCAAGGTTTGTGAAGATTCTTGTAAGTCTAAGTGGGAATCGGATGGTAATGTGTATTCGTAATTGTGTATATGTGTCCATCTATTTGGAGTTCTTATGAATTCAAATTTGTTCTTATAACTTCACTTTGAATGATAATAAAATATCAAATATCAAACTCAGACCTAAATTTCTTAAAGTATCTAACATATTTACCTAATATAAAGAATTTCATTTCTAAAGATGCCAGTCATAAATTAGAACCTTGTGACCCCCGCTGCGGAATCTGAGCGCACAAAGATAAACTCCCACAAAGACACACAAAGCTTTTTATAAAATGAGACACACACACACATATATATATATATATATATATATATATATATATATATATATATATATATATATATATATAAAATATATAAAAGAACAGTAAAATATATAATCTGGCGTTCTTATTGATATTATTTTATTTTTACGTAACAGTGTTCAATGTAAATTTGCAAAGCATAAATATTATACATTAACTGATTTAAAATATGGTTTCTTCGCTACACAAAAATTACCATGTTTCAAATACCGAAGGTAAAAACTTCAAATTTAATTATATAATTAAATTAAAAATATTAGTTCTGTTTCATCTTCAAGTGAATTTTGGAATATATATTAAAGAAAAGCAAAAATCTTTGATGGAACTAGCGGACAACAGCTAAAACCTAAAACGCTTATGTAGATAGTCTCGAATAAAAAAAAAATCAATACAGAAAAAAGCAAAAGAAAAAAGCGTAAAATCCAACTTACCTACTCGGTAAAATGCTCGAAGTCTAGATTGCCTAGACCGAATAGAAAACGATTAACAATGTTAAATCCTATGAAAGGATGGCCCTAGTCGTAAACCAAGTTTCACGCTCACCCGATCTATGAGGGGATGCTATATATGAAGGGATACAGAAAATCTCACGTACAGGCCACGTGACTAAACACCTGAATTTATTTTGGAATCCATCTTCAATATACACGAGAAGTTTTCTGCAGTTTCTATATTTTATTAAAAAATATATATTTATCGTTTTATTTCATTTTTGCTATATTTCAGCAAACTCTAACATTCTCCGATTAACTTTTTATGTTTCCAAGAAAGAAAAGCAAAAAAACTGAAACAGGTGCATTTTGCAGTTTCCCATGGATCTGAATATTTTTATTGTGATAATTTTTTTCGGATCGAAATAAATAGTCATTTAAGTACGCAATATCTGACGAATATGATCGATGAATATAAAGCTCAGAGCCAATTTGTAACAAATGCCATATACCCTTCTCATTTAACTATATCAGAATGGAATTTTTTTTCGTCATTTGGTGCCTCTGTCTTGTTATATACGGAACAGTACTAAAAAATAGTTGAAATTTGAAAGAAAATATAGAAGACTCGCCTCCGACCTCAACATATGAACAGGATCATATTATTTGGATAAAGGACAACATTATATACTTTGAGAGGCCGTTCATTTCGTTTGATCTATGATATTTTGAAATCTCAAGGAAATGAAAGCTTCCACTTTATATCGCCACACTCAGTTCGCTTCAAAAACGAAATATTTTACATATGTCTAAAATACACATTCAAAAAAAAAAAAACTTCTATAAAAGCTTATGCACAATTTTCTTCAATGCTTCATTTGTAAAGTTTAATAAATCAGTCATCTTCCCCGTCATATAATGTAAATACTTCTTTTTTATATACCATGATCTCTTAGCTATCACCATCAATAAATCTACCCGATCGATGAGCAGCCGTAAGCTAGAAATCTACTGAAAGTCTCTTATCAAACGAATTACTACACCTTTTATCGTCGATATAGGAATCCTTTTTCCCCGAGTACAATTCTGTTGAACTTTTTGTAAAAGTCGTAATATGCCGGACATTTTATTCCATTTTAAAAGTGAGAATTAATTAAAAAAATACACTAATTTGTATAGTTTTAAATGTATGTTGCCGCGATAGAAAAACAATGAAAATCAAGATAAGTTTTAACTAAATTAGTTGTGAATAAACTCGCTTAGTGCCATAGAGATATTGGCTTAGAAGGAAAACTTGGAGAGGCGAGTTCGAAACCCAGTCAAGTTTGTTATATTCACTTACATACAAATACCGTTGGGAAAGATATGAATGCCTCTCTTCTCCTCCCAGCTATGGGTTGAACAGCAGGACAGACTGAGTTCTTTATCCTTGGTTGGCAACCAGTCTACCGCAGAAATAAATGGCAACCTACTGCGGGAAAAAATCTTCTGCCTCATTAGCCATGTATCAAAAGAAACATGATGGCTCTAGCGTGTATCCCGTGTGGCACGTAACTGTCTGACTGAATGTCATCTAACAACGGAAACAGAACGAACAATTTGTCCAAACCATATGGCATATAGATTTGGTTAATCGACGTGATGTAATAGTTAGCAAGCTTGTCAAGCTCAGTTACAAGTGAATACAGAGCTCGGTCCTCACTGGGGGCTCAGCATTTTCGGCCTTGTGCCACATGTAATCTACGCATAGAAAATTATTTTATTGGCATCTGGATGTGGTCAAATATTTAGCAAGCTTGTCTCGCTATAAAGATTACGACTGAACAGTGAATTCAACCCTTACTGGGTGCCCCATATTTTCTGTATTGTGCCTCATCTAAGCTACGCTTAGAAAATCACTACATGGCATATAGATGTTAAGCATTTAGATGTCAAGATATTCAGAAAGTTTTAAACTATAATCTGCATTCGACAGTTTTCACAGATGCCTGGTTAAAATGACCTCAAATGAAGAAATCCTATAAATTTAAAAGAAAACAATACTTCTGCAAAACCTATAGACTATCGTTACAAAATAATAAGTAAGGGTTTTATCAAATAAAAAATACATTACTCAAAGTTTTTATAAGTAATAAGCAACGCAAGTACTTGTTTTGCACACCAGCAGGGTCCTGCAATACGCATTCTGGGTTCGCTTAATATTATACAAATAACACTGATTGGTCCATAGAGCTGTGATTTACTTTGGTGTTGTCTCCAAGAGGTGTTACTTATAGCTCTCAGCATTCGAGTGTAGGTTTCATCAACCTTAGATTCTAGTGTTTTATTTAATGTTCGGGCAGTGGCAACATAGATTAACACCGCCACTACAGTGGCTCGAAATAAAATCCGTTTGTGGTTGTCTGGTATATCAGATTTCCAGATTAAATACATTTTATTCAAAGAGGATCAAGCTTTATTTTTTTTAAGTAATTCAAGAGTGCCAGTAGTTTGCAAGTAGCTACAGAGAGTGCAAATAAGGGGAAAGACAGGGTATAGTGGGAGTTGAGGAAAGGATAAAAAGGAAAAAAACGGGGATAAGAAGATGTCGATTGATATTACATTTAAATTTTGGAAGATTATAGTTATCAGGGAAGCAAGTAAGCGGAAGGGAGTTCCACAGTCGGGGAGTGCAAGAGACTGTTGGAGTAGAAGAGGCGGTTACGTTTAACTGTTTCGACAGTAAAAGGTTGGGACCGAGATACCAAACTAGCATCACGCTTAAATTTATGCAGTCGGGGCACCATTGAAAATAGATTTTCAGAGCAGATGCTATGAAAATATTTATAGAAATGACAGAAAGAAGACACATTAGGTCGGTAAGAAAGTGACTGGATTCGAGACTCCAAGTCAGGAGCGATCACATTGCATATCCATCTTTGGCTTTTGTCTAGAACGTCAAGATGAAAAGCAGGGGCACCAGACTATATATGCAACATTATTCCATGCATGCGAATTTTTCACATCATTTTCAATAGAATTTATATCGCTTACTCGGTATTTAAAAGTTTCGACAGCTCGAGTGATCTACTGCTCTGGACACCTAATAATGGCGTAAGTGGGCTGGTCGCCCAGCAACCAAACTACATTGACCAGCTACGTTATGACATAAAATGTCGCCTTAATGACTTTCTGACCTTGATGGAGAATCGTAATGGTTAGCGTAATGGACTCATTAATGTCCGACATAGCTCGACCGAATGAAATATAATAACAACGAACACTAGAATATATAAATAGTAGATAAATAGTAATATAATCAAGTCTTTATCTTTGCATATTTCAAAAACGATATTGTAATGAGAATTTTATCATTGCTAAGAAAGCCATAACAATTAGACAACTTGAGAATTCTAATGAACACTTTAAGCCCTGTGTTCCTGAACAATTCCAACTCTTCTACCCGAGCCCCTGACTCAAAATTCGCAAATAATTGTTATGTAATGATTCACGGTAGATATAAAAATAATTACAAGTTTTAACCCACTGTTCAAACAGTGGCTGGGCTTTACGTCATTTTTCTCTACCACTGTTCAACCCAGTGATTCTCAAACTTTTTGAAGTTGGAGCGCACTTGAAATCCCAACAATAATTGTAGGTGCACTATATATACATTTCAGAAAAAATATGTTATAATGAAGTCAAATATTGCAGAAAAGAAATAATGCAATACAAATATAAATTGAAACATGACTTAAGTTTATTCATTCTTGTGTTTATGAGAAACATGAGCCTTATGGGTCTTAGCGATTTCTTAAAAGTTTGGGCGTATATTTTATAGGCAAACATTCATTGCCTCGGCAATACATTGAAGAGTTCCTCTCTTTTTGCACTTAATTCTGGTGAGAGCAGAAAAACCTAATTCACATAAATAAGAACGAACAACAATATAATAAAGTAAATATATTTATTTCTTATATCTAGACACATATTTCTCTGGAATGCCGGGGTGCACCTAGACATCTTCTGTACAAGTGTACAAGTTCGCCCAGGTGCACCATTTGAGAACCTCTGGTTCAAACGGTGACTGGGCATTATGTCATTTACTCTGTGGTGGTCAGCAGTTGTCAGAATTCAAAGGGTTAAGAAAAATATATTTTAAATTTTAATCGACAGTAACTCTAATTCTTCCCTGATTTCAATGACGAAGGTTTCCCTTATGCAACCTGTTAATATTGCCATCATCATATATATTTCAGTGCAGGTAAAATTTTAATTAAAATAATATCGTTCCAATTTTCTGTAGCCTTAGGCTTTTCTATATTGTTTATACCTTTGGGAATTGTCATTGACTTAAACTTTTTTACCTAAGAAGTCTCTTCTTTGGAAATTGGAAGAAAATACGGATTTGAATTAACTTTGGTTTAGTTTATTTGGTTTTACGGCATATCAGCTTCAATAGGTTATTTAATGGCGAAAATTTTATTGGTGGTAATATATATTTTTCCCCAAAATGTATTATTGGTAATAATTTTTTTCTCAAAAATTTATTGCAGGCAATTTTTTTATAAAGTATTAAAAATCTATTTTTTACACTTTCATGATATTTTAACCAGAGTTTGGGGGTTAACTACTTACCCATAGCTCGGACGTTAACAGGTGCTACCACTCTGGGTGAGAATGGACGTGGGGACACAAGCAATTAAGAGATGCTTCCACGCTCCTCAAAACCTCCTGATCAAAGGCTTTGCTGTTGGGCGTAGTTTATCGTCTTACCTAGGACCTTGAATTAATTATACAATAGAGAATAAATATATAAATTTTCATACGGATATACTGAGTAATTCATTCATTTCACATGAAGTTTTGATATCAACTCTCCCTAAGATAAGGTAAGATCCATTTCCGAGAGATCTAATTACATTTCATGGCGGGTAAGAGAGAGAATTCATCATGTAGGCGGTTTAAATCAACAAAAATTAACCTACAAAATGAAAGAAAGAAAGAAATCTTCCTTGGGAATATCCCAGTTGACCAAAATCAAAGGAAAAACAAACAAAAAATATTTCAACGATTTCTGTTTAAAAAAAAGAATTAAAAATAAGCTCTTCTCAAAATTTGATTTTTCTTCATTTTATTTGATCAGCTTCGGAAGTGTTATGTTTACAAAGTTTCTTAGAATCATGTCAAGAATTAAGATAGCATCTGATCGATTTTATTCTTAATTTATTTTCTTTTAGAAATCTCTTTCTGATTTCGTTGTTGAGAATTATCATTCCTTTCAATGATGCTATTGGTTGCCTTGATTGTAATAAGAAAGACCATATCGATAATGTCGGCCATATGACTGTTTTCATTATTTCCTTTTTTCTTTCTCTATTAGAAACCCCGCCCACTTGTGTTCAATGAAGACAGCACTGGCTGAAAAAATTTAAGTTTTAATACCAACTACCACGAGGCTAAAATGTAAGTTCAGTTCCCAAGAGGTTTGGTTACATTCCCCATCGGGTAAAAGTTGTGTTCTAGTAAAGGAAAAAATATCCGAGTGGGGGTATAAATCATTAACAAAGTTTAACCATACAAAGGAAAGAAATACGTTCACCTTAAAAACATATACAGATGACCAAAATAAGAAGAAAAATCAATACAAAACTGAACAGAGATGAACGGTTTCCTTTATATTTTTAAGTATCCACTCGGAATTTGATTCTGTTTTATCGACTCTGGCAGCAGTATTGTTACAAAGAATCATATCAAAATGTTACGATATAATCTGATTGCTGTCCTTCTTGTTATAATTATAATTCCTATTAATGATGCTACTGAGACTACGATGAGGATGATAATGGCTGTCATGAGACTCTTTCCATTAATATCTGCTTTTCCCCCGAGTAGAAAATCCGTTCATTTCTGTTCAATGAAGGCAGTAAAGATTGTAATTATTTGGAAGAACATAATGAAACTTCCATGGATGGAGCAAGAAAGGAATTCTTAAAAGAGGAAAATGACAACAGAAAAAACACTTATAATCAAAATCATGTTAGAGAACATTTGAAATTCTTTGGACTCATAAATTTGGAAAGACGGCTAGGAAAACTTAACCCTCACGAGGCATATTGAAAGCAAGAGGAAATGGAGAAAGCATCGAACTAATTAACTGACGAGTTTGTGGGAAAGGATGATGGAACAATAGGCGGGAACATTAACTAAAGAAGAAAAACTCACAAGAGCCACACTAGATTGAATGTTTTAAAGATCGCTTATGCCCTGAAGGGCCAAAAAAATATCGCTTATGCCCTCAAGGGACACAGTGTTTAGAAAAAAAGAATGAAGCTACTATAATGCGAATTGCCGATGACAAAAGAAATACAGTCTCTCATCTTTCTTTCAAGCAATAAAGAAAATAATGATGGTCTTAAAGACAGTTCAGATAAAGTTAGACGCTGTTGTTTGTCATGGAAATGATAATAAAAATGCCATGGCATAAGCAGTAATGAATTTTCTGATATTGAAAAAATGATCGTGATAACATTTAATGTAGGGTTTACTCTGAGAACCAAGCCCTTAAAATATAACAGTTCAGTACTGTTTTCTTTCTTTTTAACGAGATCTTTCTGTTTCTTAATAATTTGATTAGTTTTCAGAAGGCATCTTTTGTTATCCCCGTATGGCTCCGAAGTTCAGTGGCGCGTTTGTGGACGAAAAACGCGACACTGAAATTTGGAGTTATATGAGGATAACAAAAGATGTCTTCTGAAAACTAATTAAGGTATTACGAAACAGAAAGAACTCGTTAAAAAGAAAGAAGACAGTACTGAACTGTTGTATAATATCATTCCTCCGATTAAGTGAGTTCGATTCTCACTAGATGCTCCATACTTTCGGCCTTGTGCCACATCTAAGCTACGCTTGGAAAATAACTATCATTCCTCCGATAAATGAAAATGCGCAACCACTCGTATCCGATGTCAATCTACTCGGGCGGCAGTTTAATCCCCATTGCGGACTACTGCTCAGGCATATTTGTGATTGTTCAATACCCACAGAGGTCAAGTATGGTTTATACTCCAACTATGCTGAGCATACATTAGTTACAGTTTCTGGAAGAGAGCGTGTTATCTAATGTGATCAACCGTCTGAACAAGGGTATCACACTCAAACCCTCGATGACGATGGCTTGGAATTTCGTGCTAGCACAACCAACGACAGCTCTCAAGGGCTCCGTCTACACATTTTTACATATAAGGCATGCGTCAACCTGTGGTATGGTTTTCAGGAACTTTCCAAAGGTGCCGCACGCTGGGATCACCTCCTCCAGACCGATAACACCAGGAAATCCCCTTCCTGTAAAATTGATCGTATATATATATAGTAATGATACAATACGGTAATCCGCGTAGAATTTCCAGGAGGATATAGATTCAGGGAGTGCACAATGTCAAAAGACATACAAAATTATTATTAATTAAAGAATATGAAACACTTAAAACCCCAAAGGTAATAACTTTTATTTCAGGTGAGTTCTAAAAAAAGCAGACCTCAATCATCAAGACCTACGAACAAATTACCAAATATTACTTTGTAGGTCATGAAGATTGAGAGCTGCTGCTTTTTTAGAGTTATCTTGAAATAAAATTATTACCTATGAGATTTGAAGTGTTTGATGTTCTTTAATTAATAATATATATATATATATATATATATATATATATATATATATATATATATATATATATATATATAAGCAAATATGTGATTATAGATCCGACAGTATGAAGAAAAATATACGGAAAACAAACAAAAAATCCTAATATGCAATTATGCTGTTTTAATGTTAATATAATGTCAACGTCGGACGTTTCGGTCTAGTAGACCATCTTCAGGACAAATTCATTAAACATAATTAACATTAGACTATATTTAAATCAACATGAAAAGATATGAAAAAGACGATATATATATATATATATATATATATATATATATATATATATATATATATATATATATATATATGGGTATATCTATTTCAGGCCGGCACTACCATATGCTAGACTTTCTCAGTTCTAGACAGACTGTCTGGGAATGGGGGTTTTGAATTTAGTTTACATAGCAGTCTGTGAGAACGCACGGGGCTACTTAAGAACACACCTTGTTTTGATAAGGAATCTGGTTTGGTGACAAGGAGATTGGCCGGAATGGAAGTTTATTTAAGGCCAAAGCCTTTAGTTGTATGTAAATGAAATTAGGTTCCTGTTAGTGGATTATATCATTAAGTGATGGAGGATTTAAAGGCGAGACAATTTAAAGTTAGAATAGATTCCAAAAATCTGTAAGTAAAACCGAGAGACCCAATGGAAAAAAAATCATGTCGTACAACACATATACATATCTACATACCTACTTGCATATATACCTAGATACGCATATATATATTTACATACACCCACACAAACACACATACTCCTATATATATATATATATATATATATATATATATATATATATATATATATGTGTGTGTGTGTGTGTGTGTATATAAGTGTATATAAATATAAATAAATATATATATGTATACTTATTTATATATTATATGCGCGGTACTTATTAGAAACCGTGAAACCCAGGGTCACAAACTCACATCTATCCAACTATATATATATATATATATATATATATATATATACACCATTCATTTACACCATTAAATTTCGGTTACATTATTAGGAATATCGAGCTGTACACGGAATTCTTTAGAGAATATATTAAATTAAAAATTAAATTAAATTCACCAGAAGATTTTTATATATATATATATATATATATATATATATATATATATATATATATATATATATAAAGTCTTCTTGTGTATTTACAGGTTTAATGAAGCCAGCACAAAAGGAGAAACAGTGAGTTACATATTTCTAATAAGGCGATAATGTCACTAAAAGTAAGGGGAGTTACTGACAGAAACTGAGAAAACGTCATCGATGAGAGAGGGAAATTAAAGAACAAAATTCAAGGATACAAAAGGTGAAGAAACTATTAGAATAGAACTTACGGTTATATCCTACATTTTACTGTTCTTAAATTCTTGAAGTCGCGATACCAAAAAGCAAAACTCATTATCATGAAAATATTTATAGAAAAATTCATAGGGAATGTAAGTTATATTACTGAAGCCGTGATATCAGCTCAGGAATTATGAGTTTGCAGTTTCTCTCCTGGATGTTGTCCAGAATCTCCAGATACATTTAAGAAGCACAATAAAATTGAAATAAACTGTCGATCTACGGTAATAACATACGTGAAATAAAAACGTTTTTTTTAACCTTAGACTCAACTTTAAAGCAATTATCGAATCTCTTTTTTTAGTTTACATTTGTTTCGGTTGATTTTGTTATTTTTGTCTATGTTCCAAAATTGATCGAACTGCTCTGAATATTCACTGAGTATCCATGCTAGCTGAACTGAATTGACCTTATCGATTTAGACTTGTGATCGTTTATTTTTAAATGAACCTATTCAGAAGCCTGACCTAAATGTTCTGGGAGGTCATTCAGTCTTGATAGAAAAGCGTTTCAAATAAATTCTTAACGCGTACAAATAGTTCTTCGATTTGTTTGTTTTTGCCATTTTTAGGTGGGAGATTCGAAATCTTTGGAAGAGATTATTTACATAATACAACGAGCAAGAAATGTACATACAATCTCCGTACACCCCATATATATATATATATATATATATATATATATATATATATATATATATATATATATATATATATATATATATATATCGGGAATGCGCGTTTGGTGTAATGAACAGCAGCTCGAATTGAGACATAGGGGAGTAGATTTCAAAATACAATCGAGTTTGTGACATGCACTCACGTGAAAAAGCCTTTGGGACTCAATCTTTTCTCCCACCACCTATGTGTAAACAACAGAAGAGAATGAGACCAATAGCCTTGATTGGCATCCATTCTAGGAGAAAATAACTTTGAATTTAAAATCCGTCAAAACCCAGTTTTTGGGTTTAGTTTCTTTTGTTTTACAGTATAACAACATCAATTGGTAATTTAATCCAAACAAATTTTTTATATTTATATATTATATTTATATTTATATTTTTTTACAAAATGAATTGCTGGTAATATTTTTTTTCCAAAACTGTATTGCTGGTAATATTTTTTTCCAGAAATCTATTGGAAGTATTAAAACCTATTTTTACTTGGCCCCCATTTTGAGGGTTTTATTACTTGCCCATCGCTGGAGCCCTAACAAGTGCTACCACACCGGGTCAGGGTATAACTGAGAACGCCAGCAAGAGGTAGTTCACTTCTCCCACAAAATATCCTGATCAGAGGTCTTGTTGCCGGCTGTAGTTTATCACCATACCAAGGACGACCCCGTCCTTTCGATATATTGAAGCACACTATGTGCGTCAATTCTCTGTATTTAGCTTTTATTATAGTGAAACTTTATTCAAAAACGAAGCAACTAACCTTTACCAATTTTCTACAGACACAACACTGTAAATCGGTCGATAACCTAACGCTGTTTCCATGACAAATGTTCAGATGAACTTCATTTATTTGTTCCACCTGGTCAGACATTTAAATTTAGAACATTTTATGGTATTTGCACAGAGGAAAAATCATTCACAATTCTTGTATGTTCCAACTTCCTCTTTGTCGAAAAGATTCTCAAGTACATATGCAAGTCCTTGGTGGTTACATTCGGGAAAATCTTACAATGATTATGGAATCAGCTCTTGAGTTTTTAAATGATTGTTTCATGTACATCCAACTATCATTATGTCTCACTGTTAGCTACCAAAAGTTAGACAACATATCTAACAGTATCGAAATATCCCTGACTATACTAAGTTGCGAATATCTTTGCATTTGACGATTTTAATGCTCATCTTGTTAACTTGGTCCTTCATTTTAATATTATTAGGCTTGCCGGTATTCAGGCGTTTATGTTTTCCCTTATTCAGTTTCTAAATCAAATTGAAGATTACCTTATTGGTTTCACTAATAGCAATGACCAGAATTCACTTTTTCCTTTATCTCCTCTCCTGAAAATTATCGGGCATTGTAACTTAGCTGGACTCTTAGCAGTTTGAATCCAACTGTAATATCCGTTAGGCACGAACCCCCAATTCAACAGACATTTTTTTTTCTGATACCAGCGTAACATTTGCAGTTCATTTCGTGATTTTCATCGAGAAGTCTTTTAGATTGAAATCTTTAATCTTCTCAAAAACACTAGAATCAAGCAGACGCGGAAGTTTAAATATCTGGGAAGCGTCTTCACAGAGCGACACTTAGATCCGTAGACGTATTGGAATAAACAAGGACGCATCCCAAAAGCTGGGCAGAGTATTGCAAGACAGGAGGATTTCTTTGGTAACGAAGAAAAGAATACTGAGCTGTTTGTTTCGCATCTGTACGGCAGCAAATGTTGGACGATTTCCTCAAAGATGAAGAAGAAACACGAGGCGACGGAGATGTGGTTCTACAGAAGAATGCTAAGTATATCATAAACTGAGGGTGTGAGCAACGATGAGGTCTTGGAGACACTGCAAACAAGAAGGCTTATACTTAACATCAGAAAGAGACACCTGAAATTTCTGGGACACATAATGAGGAAGGAGGGCCTGGAGATTCTGATACTCGCGGGTCGAATAAAGGGAAAGAGAAACAAGGGAAAGAAGCGCGTGATATACCTGTTGAGCCTGAGCAGGTGAATGTGGTCTGGGATGGAAGCAGAGGGAAGGAACTTGTTGAGAGCTGAAAACGATAGAGGGAGGTTGAGAGCCATGATCGCCTACTTCCTGAAAGGCCATGGTTCATAAAAAGAAAAGAATCATCTACAAAGTTTCTTCTAAGGCTTATTGTTGAGTGATTGCTGCCGTCGAGGTCCTTGTGTAATCTCATAAATTCCAGATGAAATCATAATCTTCTCTTGCCTTCTCAGCTGATATAGATTACAGGAATCACCTTTTCTTGCTATATAAACGTGATAGTTCTGATCACTAAAGACGCCACTCAGTGCTCGTTTTTATTAATAAAAAAAAATTGTTCTAGATGAAGCCATGTTATTCTCTTACATTAACCGGAGTTAAGCAACGTCGAGTCTGGTATGTAACTAGATGGTTGACTGCTTCGGAATACGTAGCTTAACATCAGTGATCGGACGAGAACCTGTGTTACAATGTGATATAGTCTCAAGCCTGCTTGTTTTTAAGGAAATATCAGCCAGAATATTTCATATTTCTATCATTTACCGATGTTAATTAGGAGGTAATGTAGTCATAATACCTTCTCTTTAAAGCGGTGAACATATTTCCAAATGCTACATGGAATACTTCTTCCGAAATGACGAGTAAAAATGGATTTCAGTCTAACATGTATCCCAAATGTAAAAGTCTATACCACCAAATATAAATTTCAACATATAGACGTTTACATTCAATATTTTGACTAAAAGGCGCTTCATTTAGCATGTGTTATTACATTCATAATTATCTCAACATTTATGAGAGCAAATATACACCATAAGTCATTAAGAGCCTGTTTGATTGTTGTAGTCTATTTATATTTCGACCATGTAAATTTAATTGGGGTTTCATCTATCTATGTCATCCCTTCATTTCTATCTATCTCATCCCTTCTCTCCTTCCTATATATATATATATATATATATATATATATATATATATATATATATATTTCTATCACCTTTTTCTATCTATCTATCTATATATCTATCTATTTATTCCTTTCCTTTTTATCCATCCCCTTCCTTCCTATATATGTTTGTACCCTCAGCCTTTCTTTTTCCTTCGGTTCTTCCTTTATATATTTCTATCACCTTCCTATCTATCTATCTTTCTCTTCTCTTCAATTCTAATTGCTTTTTCCTTCCTACATTTCTTCCTTTTTTTCCTCTATAACTTTCTCTCCTCTTTCTTCGTTTTTCCTTCCCTTCTTCCTTCCTTTCTTTCTTCATATCTATCTATCTATCTATCTATCTATCTATCTATCTATCTATCTATCTATCTTTGTTTCTTTCTTGTTCAGTCTGTTCCTATCTATCTATCTATCTATCTATCTATCTATCTATCTATCTATCTATCTATCTATCTTTGTTTCTTTCTTGTTCAGTCTGTTCCTATCTATCTATCTATCTATCTATCACACTGAAATGCTTCATATAAATCAAAAAGAGTTCGGTAACATTATATATTACAGAATTAATTTTATATACTTGCAACATATAAGCATACAAAATAGGAGTAGATAAGTTCGCCTATAGTCTGGTTCATACTGTCACCCTGTCTTTGGAAAAGTAGTAGAGGATTTTCCCTTGTTTCCTGTTTAGGATTGGGTTTCTCGTTCTTTCTAGTCTCCTCTCAACACTATAATTCTAACGTCTACGCTTAAACTCTGAAATTTTATTCACTATTTTTATATCAATATGAGTAGAGAGGTGTTCACCTATCGTCCGCTTCCCGATACTACCTCATATTTAGAGAAGGATTAGATTTCTATTCCTTGTTTCCTGTTAAGGATTGATTTTCGGGTTCCTTCTAAAGTCTTTGCATTCTCTTTCACTCCCAGTAGCCCCTTGCATTTTGCTTGGGGTGGATTAATTAAAAGAAAAAACGATATGCTATTAATTATGAGTGGTACCAATGTAAATAAAACAATTGGAATAATTAAATTCGGTTCGACTTTGAGATCTTTGAATTACAAAATAAGACTCCGAATGTTGGTCTCGGAGATTATTACTGCTGAATAATGTATTGGATTCTCATTTCATCCCCCCTCCAACCAACTGCCATTCAAGCTTTTGTCAAAGTGAGAAAACTTGGTGCAATTGTTATTATGGAATTAGAAGATATCACTAAAGAAGCTACGTGAAAAATATATGGTAATACAATATCTAGTGTTGTTTAAAAAGGAATCATCTAAATTTGATTTTTATTCAGATGCTGGATAATATTTTTGAAAAACATTCATTCATAGATTTTTTGGGGTGTTTTCAGATATTTGAACATTATTGGAAAATTTATCATTTTACCCAATCAAAATATAAAGGTATCGATGTCATATTTTGATATTTATATTTTTAAAATTATGAACTTACTTCAACCTTCATTTAATTATTTTAAGCTAGAAATTGATAGATTTTTTTCCTTTTTAAAAGCTTTTGCTTTCAAAACCTTTATATATATATATACACACACACACACACACACACACACACACACACATATATATATATATATATATATATATATATATAAATAAAGGGGAAAAGTGATTGTTATTCCAACGAGAGGAAAGTGTATATATTAAAAAGAAGAGAAAAACCTCAAATGTTTTTGGTTGTAATTTGGAGTTTTAAAAAATATATATTATGCTTCATTAATACATAATATATATCTAAAAATATCAACATTACAACCAAAAAACGGTTACTTACTTTTTAATATATATATATATATATATATATATATATATATATATATATATATATATATATAGCTGTCTGTGTGTTTCTCTCTCACTTTCTCTCCTTCTCACTCTTTTCTTTTTCTGTATATATATATACATACATATATATATATATATATATATATATATATATATATATACATTCCGTCAGTATTTCTTTTAAAAGAACGCCCGTTAAATGTCAACAAATCCTTTTGATCTATAGCTATGCTGACATTTTTAATCATCCATATCTGCACTTTCCGTCTATCAATATTTGTTTAATCTCAATACTTTTTTTTATTAGTAATATCTTATCTCTGAATTTGAAAGCTTCCAGTTTGTACTTTCGTTCCTTAGCATAAAGATAAATAAATACATAGAAGTTGCAAAAAAAATGATCCTTGATTTGGATAATTGAAACGTTTCTTATTTTCGAAATTATTGATTTTTATGTTAAACATCATTGTCTAACATTTTTGATTTGAGGAGAAGGAATTAAAGGGAGAGAATTTCTGCAAGTTTTATTCCCCATTTATTGCGTTGTAAAACTCGAACAACAGGCAAATGCCGCTATGAGAGAATCAATATATTTCAAAATAGAAAACTACGAAAGCAGTGGTTTTTTTTTTTTTTTAATTTACAAAAAAAGACACGTTTAAAGGTTGATATTACATAAAAATACCCCAGGATTTTTTATCGAATAATTATTTATTTATGATAAACCCTTTTTAAAAATTGACTCAGACTATGATATTAGTGACATACAATTTTACAGGATGGTCCGACAGTCTTGTCACCCATACATAATATAATTTTCTGTTTCAGATGGCTTCCACGAAAATGATGGTGTTCATACAGACCTTCTGGATGTATGACAGCTTCAATGAAAGTGAATAAACTGAATCCAGTACATGTGCTTTGTATTACTGTAATATTTGTTCTTCTATTCTGCTCGTTACATTTTTGTGGAGGTGACAAGTCTTTCCGACCACCCTACAAGCTACCGATACACTGATTTATTCGTTTTTTACGGCTTATCAACCCTTTTCAGGTTATTTAAACCTAGAAAATATCTTTAGATTGTAAGTATTTTTAGATAATAATTAGAGATAGAAGTTTTACTAATTAATCGATACTTGGGAGGGGAAGAGCTAAATACATACCTTTCCCGACGTTATTTGCGCATAAGTGGATATAACGAACCAAACGGGAACACGGCTTTCCGATTAACAATGCCGAGGCATGGTCCATGACACCACCCACACATCCAAGCTTACAGCACCTGGTAATCCCATACGGTCACCCATCTAGGTACTGACCTGGTATCGACGTTGTTTAACTTTGGCGGAATCCGATGTCGCAACGTGATATGGTCGTAAGCAAACAACACTGTTTTATAGCAGATGATTGCTATGTACTTTAGTCATGTCGAAAAGTTTTTATCATATTGATTATTATAGATTTTATTATAATACAATTCCTTATTTATTTTTGAGCATAGTTTCAAGAGCGGTCGTTGAATTTGTAGTTTGATGTCAATTTCTAGATAAAAATTCCGGTGTTTTTAACTTTCTGATTTGATACCAAACACAAATTCTAATATATTATCTCATAGGGTGAATCCTGTTTATATTGGGGACAGGGTAGAATAAATCATTAATTTTGATTCAGATATCTGGCATTTCCTGACTACATTATTCTTTTTTACAATATTTGCATTGTTGTCTGCTGTCTTCATTTTTGTTGCCATAGTCATCTGATTGAAATTTCAAACTGACCCCTTTATTTCGTACACCGAAATAGTTCCCTACGAGAAATGAATCTACTTTGATAAGCGATCTCCACTTTATATTGCCATCTATGTGTCATGAATATGCTCGAGACGTGGTCCTATGTTTTTAAAGTAAATATTCGTGTTTTAAATACATTTACAGAACATTTTGTAATCTGCCAATTTTTTCAATGAAATATCAAATTTTATACCGACTATTCAAAATTTTGATTGAAGTATTTACTATTTAATTTATATTCTATGGTGAAACGAGAAGATTTAACAGCAAAATGTCATTTTCCATTTTTAAGTATTTATAATGTAAGAGGCTATTTTTTAAAAACATGTATAAGAAATATATTATATTTCCATTCATGTGTTTAGATAACATATTTGTATTTATTGAATTGCTATACACCTCTACTCGAGACTGGAATGGGCACCTCGAGGCGGTGTAATATTTAGCAAGTTTGTCTCGCTAGAACAATTACGACTGAGTTCGATCCTCACTGGGTGTCCCCTATTTCCGGCCTTGTGCCACATCTGAGCTACGCTTGGAAAATCGCTAATCGAGACTGGAATAGAATGTACCAGTCTTTATATTCGCTTCGTTTTTATCTTTATTTATTTTTTTTTAAAGCAAATGAAAACTTAAGTTTACCGGCTTTTCTGTTCTTTCTTCTTTCCCAGCGCGTTTATTAAATGCAGCTGTGATGTTCGTTTGAAAATATAAATTTATTAGTCCAGATATATCGGAAATCGAAGAAACTCGAATGGGGTTGTGTTATTTTAATAAAGATAATTATTTTACTGATACTTTGGGTCGTTCTCTACGTGTAATGAATCTACTTTGATATGCGGTCTCCACTTTATATTGCCATCTATGTGTCATGGAATTGCATCAAGTACAAGGAAAACATTTGTTTTGGTTTCGAGAGAATGTCAGTAATAGGATTTTTGAAAATATTATAATTATATTTTTTTCTATATTATATGCATGTTAAAATGTTTTACTATCTAGATATCATTCCAAATTAAAATTTTTCCGGTGTAGACATTTTAGCCAATATACATGCCGTTTATCGCTAGAATATAAATAAAAGAGAAAAATTTAATATTTTAATCACATTTTCGTTATGTTATATATCTGCTGTGATTTGGGTGATTTGCTTTCATCAGGAATCTGTGTCACGAAACAGATAATATGACATGAATTTCTTTGGGAAGATCTACGGTTACGTAGCCCTCGGAAAACGCTACCTCCATTGAAAAGACACAGAGATGTCAAGTTGACAGTCGTTAGTGAACATAAGGATGAAGAAAGATCGTATTGGGAAAGAGTATGATGGACAGAAACCAAAATTTTTAAAATTATGTTTGGAGGAAAGATGGCGATGCCTTCAAATAAAAGAACAGTTCAGCATTATGGTTTGAGGACATTTTCTACAAAAAGTACTGGAAATCATCAGTAATGGATGGTACAATGAATGACGCAGCATATCAAAATATTTTGGATGTAAGTTTAATGATTTCGGTTGAAAATGCTGAACTTACTCGTAATTGGATCTTCCAAGATAATGATCTTAAGCACACAGCAAAATCTACGAAGAAATGGCTTGCTGAAAATAATGTAAATATACTGAAATCGCAAAGTCAATCCCCAGATTTAAACCTAATCGAGAATCTGTGGCGTTATTTGAAAATTCAAATCCAGTCGAGAGTTCCAATAAGCATCTCGGATCTGAAGACCATATGCGAAGAAAAATGGAACAAAATACAAACTAAAATATGCAAATCATTAATGGAGAACCACAAGGAGGTTGGTTGCGGTGAAGTGAATAATGGCTACAAATATCAAATCAAGATTATGTTTTCTTTTTTGTATTGTACGTATACCTTTTTTC
The DNA here is from genome assembly GCA_903632075.3 of Acanthosepion pharaonis. Taxonomy (NCBI): domain Eukaryota; kingdom Metazoa; phylum Mollusca; class Cephalopoda; order Sepiida; family Sepiidae; genus Acanthosepion; species Acanthosepion pharaonis. The sequence goes on from CAHIKZ030004683.1 coordinate 2,499,303, forward strand.
ACCTATTAAATATAATTAATAGGATTTATTTCTACTAAATATTTTTTTCTGTTTTCTATGCCTATTTAGTTATTAGGCATCTGTGTACCGTCTATGTCTATTAATTTGTTAGAAATAAAAATAATTTAAAAAATTGTATATGTACGCATATTTGTTTTCCTCATTGCATATATATTATAATGTTTTACTATATAGATATCATTCCTAAACAAACATTTGTACAGTGTAGATATTATTTTCCTTTTAGATAACAAGCCAAAGTGGCATCGTAGTTGAATCTATACGACAAAATGGTCTTGTTTTTACTTTACTCTGTAGGGAAGAAAATGTTACATAAGTCTATAGGTAAACAATAATCGAATTTATACTTTAGTCTACAGGAAAATTTTGTTTCAGTTTTTGTATTTCAGCTGCGAGCATTCTCTTGGAAATTGCCCACTTTTAGACACTTATTAGTATTTAACGCCATAGACAGGCTATAAAAAGAACTATAGATATTTCCTCGTGAAAAGCATGTATCTAACAATAAGTACAGCATATAGTTATTAAAGAAAGCTCTAACTTTCGAAATGGTATAAACCAATGGCGTTTCGTTCGCTGAAGGCATGGCGCCGCTTTTCATTATTATTTGTTAAATACGCATTTCTCCGGCGTTTGCAAGATGTAATGAATTACTTTCATGTCTGAAGATAAGTAATAGCTGCTAGTATTTTCTACTATGCACGCGTTTCAATCTCACCAAACTCATAACCATGTACAGGCAAAAGAAAATCTATAGTCGAAAATCATCCACGGATCTCCAGACCACGTTTTGTTGATACTGTTAATGTAAAATATCTGTTTTCCCTCTTGGTCTCAATTTAAAATAATGCTATTTGAGCTGTAGTGCCTAAGTTCCTTACAGTAAGTGATTTTTTAAATAGACCATTACAGATGATTTTCCTTTTTCATCCTTAATATTTTCTCCAAAAAATCATATATATACATACATATATATGTGACACCATTTAGGGTTACTATAAGGAGAAAAGAAAAAGTAAAGAAAAAAAAAAGAAAGGCGAGAATTAAAATTAGGTGATAAGAAGCCATCACGAAAAGGACACTAAGCGGTGTTATTTTTCTGACAAGGAAAAGTGGTAAAATTTTTTATTTCCTATTGTCGAGAAGGTAAAAAAGAAGATACTGGAATTAATCTGATTTAGGTTACGGGGCGGGTGGAAATTTCAGGTTGGCCAAATAACCTCAGAGACAGAATTCTACATATATAAACATTTAACTTTGTCGCAGGAATGCCCATTTGAGACCTCCCACAGAATTCTAAAGAGATAAAAATTTAATAGGTCATCTGCTGACCGAGAAACAAAAATGTCCGTTGACCACACAGTGGCTGCCAAAACAAAGGACCAAACCATTGGTTATCTAAGAGAAAGTCGTTTGAAAAAGGCATCTGTTTTGTGTTGAAATTCGGCTATGACAGCGAAACTATTTTATCGGATCAGAGATTGGCACCAAGAATGCGAAACGTTTAATTGACTACCCACTTGATAATTGGCGAAAATTTCGTTGACGACTTCCATATGAATTCGGCTGTGAATTGGCGAAATTGTTTTATCGGATCAGTGGTTGGCGCCAGGAGAGTGAGTATGTCTGGTTGACCAACCACTTGTTAGTTGGCGAAAATATCATTGGCGAATTCGAGGTAATTCTGTTAAAAGATAAAAAGTATAGGGTGTGAGTTTCCTCGAAGAGAAGAAAGAAAAGGAAAAGTAAAAAAAAAGAAAAAAAAAGATAATTTTTTTTTCTTTGAGCAAGATTTTTTAAACCAAGGCAAGTCTATCCACACCCACGCTGCTGAGCGCCCATTGGCTGAGTGGTGGCAGGAGTATTGGGCGGAGGTGATCATGTGAGGAAGGAGGGGAGGCCTGCTGGCACACATTGAGGGGATAGGTTTGAGATGCCACTGTTAGAGAGAGGGGAAACCCGTTGACACCCTCTGAAGGCATGCTGAGATACCAATATGAGAACAGAAGGAGGTGGGGGACGAAGGGACTTCCAAAAATGGAAATTAATAAATGGAGTAGATTTTGATCTTGTTTTTTACTCTCAGTAATAAGAGGACAACGAAAATAGAGATGTAATCCGAAAAATGCTATGAGAAATGTGTTATTGTTTTGGAACGTGCAGTTGCTCTTATTACTGAGAGTAAAAACAAGAACAAAATCTATTCCATACCTGAGGATGTCTGTAGGAACAGACGAAAGCTTTTAAAATAATAAGACCTTATGCAACTGAAATTTATAAAACAAGGATCTTTTCATTCATAAACAGGTTCGGGGTCTTTGTATATTATTTGAATTATTCATGAAGATGGATTTCTCGCCAATTAAATCATTAACCTTTGTATTTTGTTTTTGTATGAATAATTCATGAATATATATATATATAGATATATATATATATATATATATATATATATATATATATATATATATATATATATATATATATATATATATATATATATAATGTATGTAATGCTCTAGAGTGAGCGGCTTGGTGTTAGTAGTCGTGGCTCCAGGGGAAGAGTCCTATGGTTAGAGAGAAACTCAGTATAGTTCCACCACGTAATATGTGAGAGAGCGGCGCTCTATTGAGTCTGATCTGCAATCTCTTCGCCACCGAGGCCCTTTGGAACAGTTGGTATGACGTTTGCTTGACAACCTAACTGTCAGGGTTTCAATTTTCGGTAGTGGATGCGCACTGCTGATGAGTCCCAAATATAGGACATAACGGCCGTCCAGTACATTCTGTTGAATTACTTAAATATATATATATATATAACTCCGAATGTGAAATAAGGAAATAAATTCTAATCTTCATGACATTAATTTAAAAATGGGCTCATTACAAGTAATATGTATTATAAACTGTTACATAGAAAAAGGCAAGTTATTTGTTTAGACGTCCAAAGACATCAGGTTACCAATATTATTAACCGCTTGACGAGACATCTTTGTGCAAATAAACAAATGTAATGCATTTTTGTCGCGGCAACTTGCATGTTCCAATGATGTAACAGTTATATATATATATATATATATATATATATATATATATATATATATATATATATATATATATATATATATATATATATATATATATATATATATATATATATATATATATATATATATATAGACATTAAGATGTAAGATGCTACTGGTGTGAAAGAAAATGAGAAGACCAGAGGGAACTAGAAACTAATTCCTAAGCACCAAACAAAGGATAAACCTCTACTCTAGTTTAAAAGAACGGTGAGGAGTATGAACCGAACGATAGTCGAACCTATGAACTCATATTGATGGACAAAAGATGTAAATAAAATTTCAGTTTTTGAGATGCTACAAATATAGAATTGAAGTAGCCGTTAAAAGGAACCGGAAACCCAATCCTGAACATGAGACAGTGGATACAATTCTACTCCTGTTCAAAAGACCAAGGAAGGTGTGTGAATCGACCATAGGCGAATCTCTCTAATTCTATTGTCGTATATGCGGACTAAACCTATCGATAAAGAAAATAAAGGAAAAAATATTCTGTATTTCTAATCAAAATAAAAAAAAATCACTGAAATAATAGATCTAAAAAATGCTCATATAAACGGGTCAGATAAAATAATTATAAGATGGCGAATCTTTAATAATTAACATCTGATTAACTTTTTATTTTCTGTTGCCTTGCTCGAAGCGTATATCTTCACTAGAATAATTTCTGATAATTATTTTTACTAGTCGATATAATTAGGCCGTGACGAATTTTGAGATATTTAGATTAAACTTCTAGAAGCTGAAAGTGGTGAATATTTTTCATGTCTGAAGTTAAGATTTGATCCTTTCCCCTTAACCGTGAAGAGGTTTCGATGTCATCAAGTCCATGTCTTGGATAAGATACATAATGATTGGAGTATAATTTTTAGAATAATTACTTAGTTGCACAAACAATTTTAATTAAGGAAGTGTGAAATCTTCATTCACGTAATTTAAAAGGTATTAACTGAAGTTTTGACTGTTGTGATGGGTGGATGAAAAACCGCCTTCAGTGACATGTCAGTGGAAATTGATTAAAAGCAGACGAAAACGAACGATACGAACGGCTGAGCAAATCGGAGGTTAGAAAAGAATATAATCTAATTTGGAAAAAAATAATGATTCGTTCTAATTGATTTCGGCTGTTTATAAAAAAATTGTGATGGCTCAAATACGGGATTAAATTTACACTAAAAATAATTTTGTAAATGGAACGCTAATTGGGTGAATGATATTAATGCCATATGCTGTGTCCATTTTTATTGGATAAAAAATCGATGAAAGAATTCTAAGTAGAAAACCTCTTTTGAGCTACTTTTGTATTTACGTCAGTAACTTTTCCGTTCGGATGGAAATTTAGCGCTCGCTAAAAGTGTTTTTATTCGTTAGAAAATTCGAAAGTCAACATTAAAACATTCACCGGCCTTTGATTCTCTTTATGCTTAAAAAATGATTCAACTGAAATTATCCTTCCGTTGAATGTCACTAATATTTCACTTTCGGCGTGATAAATATTTAAAAAAAAGATGATTGCTATGTACTTTATTCATGTCGAAATGATTTTATCATATTGATTATTATAGATTTTATTATAATACAATTCCTTATTTATTTTTGCTCATAGTTTGAAGACCGGTCGTTGAATTGGTAGTTTGAGGTCAATTTCTAGATAAAACCTCAGGTGCTTTTAACTTTCTGATTTGATACCAAACACAAATTCTAATATATTATCTCATAGGGTGAATCCAGTTTATATTGGGGACAGGGTAGAATAAATCATCAATTTTGATTCAGATATCTGGCATTTCCTGACTACATTATCCTTATTTACACTATTTACATTGTTCGGACTGTTGTCCTCATCTTTGTTGCCATAGTCATCTGATTGGAATTTCAAACTGACCCCTTTATTTCGTCCACCGAAATAGTTCACGTTCTAATACCACAAGTTTACATGTTCTAGTTCCACAAGGATACATGGTCCAGTGGATAAAAGCATTGGTTGAAGTAATCCAGCGACTTGAACCAAAGAGCTATGAGTTCGATACCTGGCTACAGAAGAGGTGAAGAAAAAAAACTTGGAGAGTTGTGTTAAATACTGAAAAAGCTTGTTGTGGCCAATGTCTGGTCGATAGTAGTCGTGTAAGACCATTAACGCCCTGGTCACAATTTTAAGCAATAACCAGTAGTGATAAAACTGAAGATGCTTATTGTTACCAGTGGCTGATCTATAGTAGCCTTCAGTCCTATAAGAACTTAGAAGGACTCATCACACTCTGAAGCAATAACAGGCAGTTTAAAAATGGTGAATCTTGTTGCGACTAGTAGGTGGTCGATAGTAGCCACTAGTTATATAAGGGAGGGAATAGAAGCACTCCTCGTTATATTGAGTCAGGGGGGAGGCGAACACTAAAGCTATGAATAGAGAAAATAACTAATGATGCCTATGAAAAAAAAAAACGAATAATGCCTATGAAAAAAAATAGAAGTTTCTGAAATAATAGTTGCACATGTACGAATATCAGTCTATGTGGTTGGTGAGAATTATTTGACGTAAACGTGCGCTGCTAAAATTTGGGGGATCTGAATCAGACGTGGATTGAATAAAGTAGAAGAGAATTAATTAATTAATTGAAATTTATTTCGTTATTTTTTAACGTTAGTTACTAAGACTTTCATTTTGAAAGACGTCTTTACTCATTGGGGCATAGAAATTTCAATTTTTTCTTTGCGAATTAAAGTATAGGTGTTCTATTTGTTTCCATTTTCTTAAAACTTCCTCATTGGTCACATGTTCAGATCACGGTATTCTTAGCATACTTCTGTAGAACCACATTTCTGTTACTTCACGTCTCCTAATTATTTGTGAGGAGATTGGCCAGCATTCACTGCCATATAGGTACTTAGTCAAGTACTTACTGGTGCGTTATTTTCAACCGACCATTTTCCCATCATCTTTAGCGATGAATCGTATATAGCATTTTCATTTTGGGACTGATTTGAGTCCTATTAGTTTTTCCAAGGAAATGAGTCTCCTCATTCAGAATGAGAACACCAATTCATTATGATAGCTCAGTGATGATGTAAAATTACTAGTTTAGTGTGGGAGTATTGAATGTTATAAGCTGGTTTATGCGTCAAAGTTCACTTATAGCTAGGTCAGACAAAAGATCAGCTGCAATGATCCGCTCATTTAGATGTAGGATATAGGAAGCGGACCTTGGAGAAAGCATGCTTTGATAATATGGAAAGAAGAATATACACATATACCAGGAGCAATAGAAAAATTGTCCAAATCTTGTAAAAGAATAATTGTCCATCCCACTAAACTAATCAAGTTTATTTCTTCCAGGTTTTCAGATAAGAGGTTTAGACATCTTGACACAATTTTTCGTAAGAATCACAGAAAAGCCATTTGAGTTATTCAGCTAAAAAGAGAACAAGAAAAATCGTTTCGTGTTAGACCCACTGTATTCCAAACTGAGAAATGGTGAGAGGAAAAATATCATTCAGGCCTTCAGTAATGGTAACAACAAACATACCCTGGCTTCCATCTTCAAAGTTAATTCTTGAAACATCAAGAGAACGGTGAATAAGTTTTAAAAAGTGGGAACAATAGAGAGAAAAACCGGATCATGAGGTCAAAACAGGAAGCAGAATTATCATTTCAACTTAGAGCTAAGGAGATCGATTAGAAAACATCCAACTTAATTCATAAGACGTTTGTCACGCGAGTGGGGTTTCAGCTATGTCAGTCGAAAGAGCAGTGAAAAAGACTTGAAAATGAAATCGTACGTGAAACCTGAAAGGCACCTATTTACACTAGGACAGAATGTTACAAGGATAGAGATGGTAAAGATCATCTTGAGGAAGTTGGAATATATATATATATATATATATATATATATATATATATATATATATATATATATATGCTTAGTTGTATAGATGTGAGTTTGTGACCCTGGGTTTTAACGCCCTTGCGACCATCAGACAAACAGTTTCTCTCTCTCTCTCTCTCTCTCTCTCTCTATATATATATATATATATATATATATATATATATATATATATATATATATATATATATGAACTTTATTTAAATAGTTCATGAGCATCCGATCCTTAGCTATGTTTACTTAATGATGAACATGTCATTTTCGTTTATGATCGATTTAATCACGATTGTTCTGTTAAGTTTGGGGAGTAATTATATATTCTTATTTCTCAAAGTAAAGCCCAATAGTGTGAAACAAACCTCGGAGAATTTCAGTAAGGTAACTTCAAGCATTTTTTTAAGATACAACGTTTCAGAGCTTATTCTAACAATTGGACAATTTTCTATTTGCACGATATGGATTTAACAATTTTGCTGTTACACCCGGTATCTTTCCCTTTCTGTCTCATATATATATATATATATATATATATATATATATATATATATATATATATATTAAAGAAAACAGACGACTTCAAAGGCTCCATTATAATAATTTATTTCACCAGAGCTCATTTAAAAGACGCCGGTTCATCAGCATTTTCAAATATATATATATATATATATATATATATATATATATATATATATAGAGAGAGAGAGAGAGAGAGAGATAACGGATTTTATCAGGAACGTCTAAATATATAGCGGGAGCACCAGACCACATGTGGTCGCATAAATCACTTATAAATATGAAAGATAGATTAGAGCGAAAAAAAGTCAGTACGACACAGTAAACCAACTTTCCTAGCATCGGACTTAGTAATTGATTTAATATAATCTTTCCACTTAATGTCAGCGGAAAACGTAGGTCAGAGTAATTGTAATGAGTTACCCGTCTGGAGGTTAGCATCAGCCATGCTGATGGAAGGTAAAAAGGGTTCTTCCAGACGATTAAAAAAAGCAGTTTCATTTTTTTTAAATTAAGAAGCCATTCTTACCCCAATTAACAATAGATTTTAGTTCATTTTATATATATATATATATATATATATATATATATATATATATATATTTCGATAAACGTGCAATCAATTTACAAATTCATGAATAATCCATACAAAAACAAATACAAATGTTAATGATTTAATTGGCGAGAAATCCATCGTCGCAAACAATTCAAATAATATACAAAAAACCCCGAATCTGTTATGAATGAAAAGATCCTTGTTTCTATAAATTTCTGTTGCATTAGTTCTTATTTTACTACAAGCTTTCGTCTGTTCCTACAGACATCTTCAGGTATGGAATAGATGTTGTTCTTGTTTTTCTCTCAGTAATAAGAGGACAACGAAAATATATGTATTGTTGTATCCGAAAAATGCTATTGGAAATGAGTTATTGTTTTTGGAGCGTGCAGTAGCAACGCTGAGTTTGATTTTAAATTTTACAGTTTTGCGTTCTTGTACAAATATGGTGATAAGCGAATTTTTTACTGGTAAATTTTCTGTCAAAGTGGCATGAACTATATTGTTCAATAATTACAGTAATGTCGCACTTATTATCCAAAAGTCGCACTTGGATCAGTTATTTTAATTTCGATAAACGTGCAATCAATTTACAAATTCATGAATTATTCATACAAAAACAAATACAAAGGTTAATGATTTAATTGGCGAGAAATCCATCGTCGCAAACAATTCAAATAATATACAAAACCCCCGAAACTGTTATGAATAACCTTTGTATTTGTTTTTGTATATATATATATATATATATATATATATATATATATATATATATATATATATGTGTGTGTGTGTGCGCGTGTATGTGTGTGTGTGTGCGCGAACTTATGCATATCAAAACTGATATCATTTATTAGCAATTAATACAACACTAAAATTCCTTAACGAAAATATAAATACTTTGAAGTCCAATATTGGATCCACACCTGCGAAAGAATTTTTTTTACACTTTACATCATAACAATATCTCAAAAACATTTTTTTTTATTTGTGTGTAAATTAAACATGAAGTGCTCAAATGGAGGCAACTTTTTCAATGGCAAGGAATTTATGTAAGAAATGCCTCTAATGAATTTTCATTTGATTTGAAGCAACATATTTTTTCTCACAAAGCGTCACAGAAATAGACTGACATTAATAAAATATAGCGTTGGTAAAATTATAGAAAGTAGCAAGAAAAATGCCAGGAATATATTTATGGTAATTGCTCTTCGCTATGGTACCTAAACTTTATTCATTTAAGCGAAATACTAAACGGTCAACGAGGTCACATCAATTTATATTTGAGCTGGCTAGATGTAACTGACCAGAACATACGGCAGCAATTATTTTTTTTTTAAATTTTATCTTTATTCCGCTATTTAATCTATAAACCTTGTTTGAATATCGAATTTCGTAGTAAAATCCTCTGCAGACGCCAGTCGTGTTTGCATTTCTTGTTCAGTGACTGCACGATCGTAATGTATCTATTAAGCAGTACACTTTAAAAGAAAATACGAGTTGCAACACAAACAGCTATCTTCCTGTGACGTTTAATCCCATAATTCCCTGATAAAACGAATAGAACTTAATACCAAATTACCGTCCCTTTATAGGCATTTATATACACTAAGTTCTATTCTAAAATTCTCTTTTCTCCCACTTCTCGCTTGTGGAACTCTCTTCCGGCTCCATGCTTTCCTGTCAAATTTCATCTAAAAAAATTTAAATGCAATTTTAATCGCTCTCTACTCTCTCTCTCTCTCTGATTATACTTCTATTGTTCTATACTGTTAGTAATATTTCTCTTTTCTAATTCTTCCACACCAAGTAACTCGAATAAAAAAGTACTTAGTGTATATAAATGCCTATAAAGGGACGGTAATTTGGTATTAAGTTCTATTCGTTTTATCAGGGAATTATGGGATTAAACGTCACAGGAAGATAGCTGTTTGTGTTGCAATTCGTATTTTCTTTTAAAGTGTACTGCTTAATAGATACATTACGATCGTGCAGTCACTGAACAAGAAATGCAAACACGACTGGCGTCTGCAGAGGGTTTCACTACGGAATTCGATATTCAAACAAGGTTTATAGATTAAATAGCGGAATAAAGATAAAATTTAAAAGAAAAAAAAATTGCTGCAGTATGTTCTGGTCAGATGCAATGAATATCATTCTCTACGGTTGACGGCATCCTATGCGCCTGGAGTCGTATTAGTAAAGTAACGCGTTTGATTTCAACAGTTTGCTGATGGAAACGTCTTTGTCTGGAACTTTACGAACGTTAATGAAACAGGTGAACCGCATTTCACCAGTTAAATCATGAAAGATTGAAAAATACGTCGTAATATTGAAAATAAATTTTGGATAAAATATTATGTTACAACGTTATTCTGAAAATTTCGACTAAGAGGATAACAGGTTCCGAAAAAGCCAGAGCACTAAAAGATCGATTAACAAATTTAATTCCAATTGAGGGCTTAAGACACAAAATGAAGGCCTCATTACGTCGCGGGGAAAATCTAGTAAAGTCATTATCATGAATCAGTCTTCTTCTACAATGTGTTCTGTCCCTTCAGGATGTAGCGATTGTGGCTCTCTACAATATCCTGTCCTTTGTATCTCTTAGTATTTTTATCGTTCCTAGACACTGTCCTGCAATCTATTTACTCAAGCTCACAAGGTAGATTATGCTTTGTTTTCCACTGTCCTTTTTTCATTCAATCTGTCTTTTGATGATCAAATGCTCTATGCACTCTTACTTCATTATGCGGCCTAGAAATTTCAACAAACTCTTTCTGGTGTTGAGTATAAATGTCCTTTTTGTTTCTATTTTCACGAAATCCTTATTGCTCACATGTTCAGTCAATGTTATTCGCAGCATTCTTCTGTAGAACTACATTTCTGTTGCTTCAAGTGTCTTCTTCTGTGAGGAGATTGTCCAGCATTCACTTCCATATAGGAGGACTGATATTACATCACAGTTCAGTACTCTTTTCTTTGATTATAACGAATTTTGTTTTGTTTGCTTTTAGAACAGTGGTGGGAAAAGTTTCAGTGCAAGGACCATATTAAAAAATTTACAATTTTATTGGGCCGCATAGTATATTAACTTAAAATAATTAATATTTAAAATAGACCAAAAAAAAAAGCTTTTAAAGGAAAAATGCATTTTTATTAATATTTTAAAGTACTGTAGAAGATTAGCATGAAACACATTTATTTGAAAGATAAAGTAACTCAGTTTAAAGTACTTTAAAGAGAAAAATATTAATAAGTATTTTTAAGTTAAAAATTAACATTAAACACATTTGAAAGAGAAAATAACCTTGTTTTAAGAAAAAGAAAACTATTTATTTTTATTACTTAGTATTAAAAAGTAGAATACCTATTTTCTTGAATAACAAATTAACTTTGCGTAAAGAAATAAAAAATTCTTACTAATATTTTAAAATAGAAACTTCAAATAAAACACATATAAAGTAGCCAAATTGAAATACAAAAAAATAAAAATAAAAATAAAGTAGAAACTTCCCATGAAACAGATTTGCTTGAAAATATAATAATTCGAATTTGTTAAAATTAGGCGTCAAATTGCATGTAACAATTATTTGGCGTTGCTTGGTAAATTTCTCTTTCAAATATACTAACTTTTGGCCGGCCGCATCAATTCTTTTGGCATGCCGCTTGCGAGCCGGGGGCGGTAGTTTTCTCACCCCTATTTTAGAAGATATCGTTTGCTATCCCATTCGATTTCACTGTCACACATTCAGCCCTGTTAAAACACTTCTCTGATATTTTAATTTTTGTAATTGTTTGATTTTGGTTTATAAAATTTGAAATTTGCATTGTGGCAGTTGCTCTTCTTAACAACCATGCAATATGTCTTCTTCAGTTCATGTTTAGTCCTTTCTTCTCGCTTTTCTTCACTACATTCTCTGTGTCTGCTATCAGCAGTGTATCATCTGCCCATCTTATGTTGTTAAGATTGTGGCCGCCAATAATGAATCCTGGTAGGATTTCTAATTCTCCTAGAATCGTCTCACGCTATAGGTTGAATAATCCGGTTAGAAGACACATCCTCGTCTTACAACATTTCTTGTTTTTGTATATTTATTAAATTACTTTTCTATCCGCCATTACATGTTATTGATTATTCTCATATCTTTTCCAAATATGTTAAGAATACATAAACCTTTCAACATTTCTTTTTGTCATCAGTCATCAGCACAAAATAGATTGGATTTCACCAAATATTGATTTTAAATAACTTCTTTCCCGATTATGTATTTATTTAGCGTTAATATAGATACTACAAGGTGGAATTATGCAGAGTTTGGTAATATATATATATATATATATATATATATATATATATATATATATATATATATAGAGAGAGAGAGAGAGATGAGAGAGAGAGAGATGGGAGAGAAAAATTAGAAACGCGGTTCGGTTCAGTAGCAAAGTGTTTTGCCTTTGCATTGTCTCTCTTTCTCTCTCTCTCACTCTCACACATATATTTTGCTAAGCTATTGAAAAGTCTTGTGATGTCAACGAACACTCGTTGCAGTTTTATGATGACGACGAATACTTGTTGTCACATTTGTAATGCTCGATGTAGTAGAGGCTTTTTAATTGCAGATACAAATATAGTAACGCCGTTGAACAATACTGGTGTCAGACGCCTTCGATTAATCTCGCACTAATAGTACTTGCTCGATAAGACTCGCTTGAACAGTAATGCGTATAGTGTTTTGAATAGAAAAATAGTATAATGAATAGAGTAGAGAAAAGCGGTCCGTATAGTAATAGAGGATAGACTAGAAATAGTGATGCGTATAGTAATAGAGGATAGACTAGAAATGATGTCCGTTAGTCGTCAGATACTTTCTACATATATAAGTTTCCTCTATGGTCACGTGGTCTACTTAATTCAATAATGTGATCGTCTGTGTTTGCTCACTGGCGATCTATGTTTAGTCTCGGCAGCGACACTTTATTCTTATATGACAAAAACCAAAGAAAAAATGATGAAAAATTGATATATATATATATATATATATATATATATATATATATATATATATAGGAAATGAAAGAATATAGGAAATGAAAGAATTCATGGAAACAGAATAATTAAATTACTGCGATGAAAC
>CAHIKZ030004683.1:2517500-2587500 GCA_903632075.3 Acanthosepion pharaonis
TGTGTCAGTGTGAGTGTGTATATGTATGTCAGAATAAATAAATTCTCTCTTACAAATATTTCAGAGAAAATAGTGCGATCGTTAATGTTTTGTACTAGAATTTCGTTTTTTTTTTTTATATTTCTTTCACCTATATTGTTACGGTAATTTGTTTTTGCAGTTGAGATAACGGTCTATATTTTAGAACTAATGAAGGTGTCGCATATTTTTCTGAGGTTAATCAGATCACACCTGGCTGATTAAATCTTAAAAAAAAAAAGTCTGATGATATTTTAGACAAAAACATTTCTATTTATTTTTCCCCTTCTTCGTTAATTAAAAAAAAATTCCAAGTATTTACGTGGCAGTTATTAATGTTCATTGAGTCTAAAATATTAATGAAACATTGTGATTGTGAGAGAGTGCCTAGCCTCAAATAGAATATGGTACAAGGCCGTGTTTAAAGAAGTGGATGGGTACTAGGGACAAAACTACACATCTTCCTCTATTCGGTCGCCTTTGTCAACAGGTATCAACCCTAAAAAGCTCTCTCTGTCTTGATAGTCTGCGATAGGTGCTTCCTTGGAGACGACATCCTAGACCTGGGTATATTCACCTTTCATTACCTAGATTGGGGTTTAAGCGTGAGCAGTGTTGAGGATGAGGACAGGCCTGGGAGGCCTACAGAAGTGAGGTCTCATGAGGTCTGATAGATAAACTACTGTGAACTGCTGAGGCAGGCCAAGAAAGACATAAAGAACAAACGCAGGGGTCATCAGTCAGAAGGAGTCATCTTGTATCATGACAATGCAAGGCCTCACACAGCAGCCCAAACGGTGCAGACCATCAACGAGCTGGGCTGGGAACTGCTCCCTCATCCCCCTTACAGCCCAGACCTTGCCCCTTCAGACTTTCAGCTGTATGGTCCCTTGAAAACATTCAGGAGAGGCACGAAGTTTAAAAGTGACGATGAAGTCAAAAGTGTTGTGAGCGACTGACTGAGTCATCAGTCCAAAGATTTTTCTGCTGAGGGAATACGGAAGCTTGTGCACAGATGGGAAAAGTGTTTGACAGTGCTGGGAGACTACGTTGAAAAATAAAAAAAAAGCAAGCTTCTATCTGTATGAGAAGTCCTTATACCGAAAAATTCACCTTATTTATTGAATGACCCTCGTATATATCATTATAGTAATTCATCGTCTCGTCCTATTTTTGAATGAACTACTATAATGATTTGCCTAAATCCTCAAAATTCTATTACTTGTATATCGTTGCTTGACCCATCTTATGATCTGCGGTGGAGCAGTTCAGAGGAAAGTAAAGTCGTAGCGATGGGTTATGAATACTTGGATAAATATCACCACGGAGTTTGTGAGTAGCAGCGCGCTATATCGAATTTATTCAATTTCTACTACGTCATCGAGGCTCGTTGGTAGAGTTGGTATGATCCTTCCGTTGTATCGAAACGGTCTGGGTTCGAATTTCGGTAGTGGGCGTGCATTATGTTGAGGATTCTTCTATATTCATTGAATTATTATAATGATTTGCTTAAATCCACTAAATTCGATTACTTGTATATATATTAACAACATGTCATTATTGTCGGACGTGTTATTAAAAACTACGGAACTTTTCCGTTTAATAATCTTTCAATCAGATTTTTCTTGCTTTTTCGCATCTTTCTTTATATTTGCGTCTGAGTTGATGAAAACTTACGAGAAAGCAAGAAAAAAAGCGAAAGAAGGATTATTAAACGAAAAAAAAAAAAACCTCCTGTAATCTTTAATAGCACAGGCCTCAATAACTATATCTATCTATATATATATATATTGAAGTCAACACTCAGAGGCGACAGACTGTTTGATGCTAAACGCAATCATCAGGCTATGATGATTGTGTTTAGCGTCAATCTTTCGCCTCTGGGTGTTGAATTCAATGATTACTTTTTATATTTACATACGCTCTATCTTTGATATTGAACACTTTATCCCATAATATAGCATATCTTAAAACTATATATCTTCGTATATATATATATATATATATATATATATATATATGAATGGTAATACTCGTTGTGAAAAACCTCGCTTGGCTCAACTTGTAATAAAACAAATTTATGCCCCAAGAAAAATTGAAATAAAAAAAAATAAAAGAAAGTCTAAAGAAGGAAAACCTAAAACGAATAAAAGACTAAAAGTAAAGTGCGCAATAATTTTAGTATATATATATATATATATATATATATATATATATATATATATATATATATATATATATATATATATATAATTATTTTTTTCTTTTTTTCCTTTTACTTTATTTCCTTTCCTCACTATTCCTACATATAACTTCCGTTTTCTTTAACCATATAAATAGATCAAGGTTAGGTCACTCCTCCTACCCCAATATAAAGCTTATTTAAGAGAGATGTAAATTTAACCCTCCCTATACTTTGTATTGTCTCTTTAACCACCACCTTCACCCTCCCTGTTTAATTAAAAAAATTGCACTACCCATCAATTTCTAATCACATTTTTCCACTCATTTTCATTGTTGGAAGTGTTACCTTTAAAAAGGATTTTGGTGAAATAAATTATTGTAATGGTACCTTAAAAGTGGTCTGTTTTTCATCAAATAATATATATATATATATATATATATATATATATATATATATATATATGCGCAAAATTATAAAAATATACACATATTCTCACATGCAGGATGAACACATTCACGCATTAACAAATATGAACACATGTCCATACACATGTAAATAGATAGAAGCGCCCTAAAGTATACTGTTGATTTCACATCCGTCTGTTAAGCTAGCTAGTAAATCCCTACTGCAGACTCAGGCACTTTGTGATTACTAAACGCACTCAAGGCCCAACTTTGGTTTATACTGCTCTCATGCTGATCGGGTATTAGTTAAAACTGCCACCAGAAAGCCCGACATCTGATGTGAAGATCAGTTTGAGCATAAACAGTACGCGCAAATCCTTGACCGAGATGGATTTTGACTGACTGCTTGTATAAACTTTAAAGCTCCGTCTACATAATTTCATTCATAAGGCGTGATATTGTTTTCGGGCACTTTCCTTATCGTACATTGAGATCTGCCTCCCCCCCCCGGACCGATAAGATCAAGAAGTCACTATCTTGTCAAATCAAACATGGCGAGATTCGAACCCTAACATTGTCAAAAAGCGAACGTTCAGATTATGCGATCATGTTTCCTTATGCAAACAAAGGCATATGCATAACTGAATGTCAAACATATATAACACATATACGCACATTTTGCGACTGCGCATATGCGTACACAGACACCGACATACAGAGAAGAACATATGTATATGTGTGTGTGGTGGGGGCGTAAAGTTCAGGTCATGCAATATGAGGCAATGATATGGTTTTATAATATGGCTTCTGTGCCTTCAATCAAATATTGCATGTTTAATTTCCGGGGACAATACTAAAAGCCAGAAGGAAAATGAAAGTCAATTTTCAGAAGCTATCGAAAACTTTTTGCCTTCAATGGAATCAATTTCAACCGTCGTGAGTTTCACTAGCATGACTAAAATAGTTCCTGTATGATATTCCTTCTGGTGATCTAGATACATCTGCAACCATCTAACTTTATGGTTTTCATTCTATTTCGCTCTGTTAAAATCTATCTATCTAGCTAACTACCTATTTCAGTCTAAGAATATATTCTATCTATACCAGTCTAATAGTATCTATCCCTTTATCTATCTCGGTCTATTCATGTCTATCTTCCTGTCTTTCCCAGTCTATTCATATCTATCATCTATCTATCTATCTATCTATCTATCTATCTATCTATCTCTGTCTAAAAATATATGCTATCGTTACCAGACTAATAGTATCGATCTCCCTATCTATCCCAGTCTCTTCATACTTATATCAATATATATCCCTATCTATCTATCTATCTATCTATCTATCTATCTATCTATCTATCTATCTATCTCAGTGTAAGTATTATTATTTTATGTTATATATATTCCTTTGTTTTAACATCTTTTATCTCATACCCGTTTTTCGAGAAGCCGTTTACACACAACCATCCACACACACACACACACACATATATATATATATATATATATATATATATATATATATATATACATATATATATATATATATATATATATATTTATATATATTTTGCAAAACACACACACACACACACACACACACACACACACACATATATATATATATATATATATATATATATATATATATATATATATATATATACTGAATGCAGTCATGTGTAGGCGTACAAGTTAAACATACATTCAAATAATTATAGAGATATAACCATGTATATATTTTGTTTGTGTGAGATATTCTCAGGGTGTTCCCGAAATGTACTCACTCCTTAAATGACACTAAACGCAGAGTTCATTGACTTACAAACTAGATTAATGCTTGGAATTAAGAAATATGAATGTTTATTGACTTACAAGATTAACAATTTCAATTAAATATTAAACGAAATTATATGAATCTACATACATATTCAAACTGACGACGAATTCAAAAAGTGGGTAAATTTTTCGGTCACCCCGTATATAGAAAGTGACTGTGTATGTCTAGGATATATATATATAAAGGTGACTTTTTTAAGCAATTCGCCCCAAACAAAGCAGAAGTGCCACTAGCAAGCAAGGAGTTACGGAGAGTGAGAATAAGAGTAAAGTGGGGGTGTTTGAGAAAAGAATAAAAAGAAGGACATGGATCATGGTCAAGGCATCAGAAGATGTCGATTGACGTTACATTTGAATATTTGAAGATTATAGCTATCAGGGAAGTAAGTGATAGAAAGGGAGTTCCACGGACGGGAGGTGCGAGATAAGAAGCTGTTGGAGTAGAAGCGATAGAAACATTTAGTCGTTTTGACAGTGAAAGGGTGGGACCGAGATGCCAATCTCGTAGCACGCTTAAATTCATGCAATTTGAGAACCGGGGAAAGCAGCTCGTCGAAGCAGTTGCCATGAAAGTACTTGTAGAAAAGGCAGAGGGAGGCCACAACACGTCTGTGAGATAGCGACTGTAGAGAAGATGTCAGATCAGAACCAATCACAATTCATATCCGTCTCGGGATTTTGTCTAGCCCCTCGAGTTGAACAGTAGGAGCATCAGACAATATATAGCAGCAGTATTCCATACAAGGATGAATGGTTGATTTGTAGATTTGAATGATAGACTCCAGCGAGAAGAACCTTCTGGCGCGACACAGAGAACCAACTTTCCTTGCGGTGAAATATTGCAGATCCGACGAAGAATCTTTAAGAAAAAATGTAACAGATATTAGGAAGTGATGCGGAGAAAATATTTCCAGTAAAAAAAAATATGATTCAATGGCGCCTTCAGTATTATTTTTTCAACCAAGTGTGCTGATAATATGAATAAAGTTATTATGCCTTCTTGGGGAGAAAATTGCCTATTTTATATATATATATATATATATATATATATATATATATATATATATATATATATTTTCTCTATACAGGAGCCGAGTGTCACTTAAGATATAGGGTTACTGTTAAATAATAGTTTCAGATTATTATTTTTTAGTAGCATGTATATAGGCTCAGACCTTCTGAGGCTGACTTTTAAGGACAGATGGTAGACAAAATAGGGATGTTGATTTTGATTGGCTGAGCTGAACGTAGGAATGTTAGAGTTAGAAAGTGTTTTCAGTGAGTTAAGTTTTACACGATATACCTAGCAGACGTGGGTATTTCGTGTCTCGGGGAACTTGCACCCCAGTGAGGGTGATAGAGTGACCACATTGGCTACTTAAAAATGTACACGTCGACGTATTTAATAAAAAAAGATAAGTTTCAACATCTCTTTTGTTGATGTCTCATTCATCTCCGGACTCCAAAAACATTTCGACACTCGGCCGAGAGTGAAGAATGCAGCTTTGTTATGGAACTGACCCCTTCAACCAAAAGTTCTCCCCAGGAAAGTGGTTGTATGCAACATTACAGATGGAAACGAAAAGGAAACTTATACTTATCATCAGGAAGACATTTCTAGGACACACTATGAGGAAAGAGGACTGGGAAAATTTGATACTCAGAAGACATATCGAATGCAAGATGGACAGAGGAAAACAACGTATAACATACTGAGCTTGGATGGCGGTACAGGGCTTAGGAGAAATAAAAAAAAAGACCAAATTTATTAAGATCTTCAAAGGGCAGGAAGTTGTGGAGAACCATGATCGCTTTTGTCCTGACGGAACACGGCCCATGAAGAAGAAGAAGGAGATTATTGTATAAGCGGTACGAATAAGTGTTAATAAGCACAGCGTAGTAAGATGTGTGTGAAATATATCGGTTTACTTTAAACTTGAAGAGATGAAGATTATAGTTGTCGGGAAAGCTTTCTCATGTCAGACGGTTCTTCAAAATAGGCGGTCTAGAGGGACTTCTTTTTCTAAACAATAAAATAAGAATGGAATGACTTTGATGATAAAATCGAAAGAAATATCTGCAATGTAATTAGTCCTGACCAGGCAAGTAAGGAAAAAGCGTAACTCACAAGCAAACGACTGTTTGAGCAAGTCTCAGAGTGAATATATATATATATATATATATATATATATATATATATATATATATATATATATATATAAGAGAAAAATTGGCAGATCCATTTACAGCGGCAAAAATTGATCCAGCTAATTCTGTCGATTTCATTTATTTTTAGTAATACCTCTCAGACTCGACGTCTTCTACTATTGCATTTGTTGAAAGGCTGTCTGTACTTCCAAAGTGTTGCTATGAAGTAACAATATATTTTTTTGTACTTTTTTGATCGAACCCATCATGAGCCACTCTTAAAACCAACTCTCCAGTTTCTAATGAATTCCATTGCGGAAAATAGCAAGTTAAAATCTCCTTTGATACCTATGAGATCGATAACTTTTTTCTGAAAGGTGTCAAAGCCCAAGTTTTACTATTATTACACTCGGTAGGCCCAACATCAGGGAATAAAATTTAGAACATTAGACTTTTCAGGTCAGCTTGCATTGTTAGACAAAATAGCCTTTCTTGAAATCACTGAGAGCAAATTGATCGTTACTTGCAACCACTGAAAGTACAATAGACAATTTTGTAACAACCTGATTCCGTAGTCAGCTGAATGAAGGGAGATGTTTTACGAGGTGTTAGTGTTTACAGACTATTATTCTATACTGGTAAATGGAAAATATATATATATATATATATATATATATATATATATATATATATATATATATATATATATTCATCGATTCTAGAAGAAACCTCAGCAAAATGCAGATAGCATTGGATTGCCGTTTCGTCCTATATTTGTGCGCAGTGCGCATCCACTACCGAAAACTGAAACCCGAACATTTACGATAGAAGGCAAAGGCCATACTAACTGTACCAACGGGCCTCGGTGATACGATATAGATATCTATATCATGCCTAAATCGTTACCTCTTCGTCACCGAGGCCCGTTGATAGAAGGGTTCAATTCTCGGTAGTGGATGCGCACTGATGATGTGTCCAAAATATAGGACGAAACGGCCGTACAGTGCTTTCTGAATTCTGTTTAGGTTTCTTCTAGACTCGATGAATTACTTAACTATGTTTATTTCAAATCCTCCTAATTATTTATATCTGTATAGCCTTACTTGAACCGGCTTCTCATGTTCTGGACTGTGCGACTTGGGGATAGTAGTCCTAGCTCCTAGAGGCACAGTGCTATGGGTAAAGAGTAACTCGGATGAGCTTCATCACGGAATATGTGATCGATCAGCGCTCTATCGAGTCTAATTCGTCCGGAGGCCCATTTGTACAGTTGGTATGACCTTTGCTTCCCATCGTAACTGTTTGGGTTCAAGTTTTCGGCAATATATATATATATATATATATATATATATATATATATATATATATATATATATATATATGAAGAAAATATATGGAAAAACAAAAATCCGAATATGCATATATGCTGTTTTAATGTTGTTTCAATGTCGACGTCAGACGTTTCGGTCTAGTAGACCTTCTTCAGGACATAGTTATTAAAACATAATTAACATTAGACGATATCAACATGAAAAGACGATAGACATAAGAGTAAGACTAATCAAAACAGAATGACTGAAATTTTTAAGATCAGCGTTCCGTTTCATAATACGATCACGTCGGCGATGTTGTGAAAACGTCTGACGTCGACATTGAAATAACATTAAAAAGTATATTTGCATATTCGAATTTTTGTTTTTCTTCATACTGTCGGATCTATATCCACATATTTGTGTGTGTGTATGCGTATTGTGGGTGGGATATGAATAAGAGACAAGAAGAAAAACTTCGTGGCTGAGGCGTTTCTTCGTCTGAGGGACTTTATCAAGGCACTGTCCCTAAGAGGACGAAATGTGTCGTGTAAGAAATGTTTTTCTCTTGTCACTTTTTATTCATTTTGTTCCTCTACGGATACACTCTATGTGAATATATATATATATATATATATATATATATATATATATATATATAGATAGATAGATAGATAGATAGATAGATAGATAATTTCTTCGTCGGATATCGCGGACAGGCGACACAGAATAGCAGATAAAGAACTTTCCAATTGCAGTAAAGACACAACTCGAAAGCACAAAAAAGCTTGAAATAATCAAACTTTTGGCTTGCCACATTTCTTTAAACATTACGTCAGCAAGGAAACCCATAGCCATGATAAAAAGAGTGATAACATTTATTATATTATCTGTAATTAAAAACCTATTTTACAGAACGACCGCTTTATGTGAAAGTTTTTATACACTTCCATCGACGCTAATGCTATCTTTTCGGTCAATGAATGTTGATAATCTTCTGTATTGTAAGAGTAATGGTAATATTAGCCGTTTCTCTACAAGGAAGCATTTGACATTTATTGACTGGGTTGCAGGTACTGCTTTCGATCGATATATCTAAAACCTTACTCTCAAAGTCTAGTAGCTGTTAACGTTCTTTTCATTATTGATCTTAGTTTCATTCCGAAACTTTTATTTGAAATAATGTGGAATATCAACATCTTGATTATGCCATTCATTTCTCATCCAGTTACATGTGCTTTCGATTTTCGTTGTTGTTGCTGTTGGTTTTATGTTTCCAATAGAATAAAACTCCTTGGCACATTCTATTGGGAACATAAAATCAGTGAGTTTATTCAAAAAAGGGTTGAAAGTGTTGTGGGCCACCAAGAACTTCATCTCGCCGTTGCCAAACGGAGAAAAAAATAGCGTGTTTTGGACACATTACAGGCACGACAACCTGTGCAAGACCATCATTCAAGGCACCGTTGAAAGGTGGACGTAGGAGAGGGACGCCAACGTAAAAACTAGTTGGAAAATGTAAAACAATGAACAGGTATGCCGATACCATAATTGTGGATGACGGCCGTTGACAAACCGTAGTGGAAGAGATTTAGAGTGGCTTCTGCACTTGGATTCCCCTTCCTACGATAACAAAAGTCAAGGGAATGATGATGATGATGATGATGATGATGTCAGTAATTCTCACGTGATGTGGTTTATGTTATTGGGTACAGTTCTTTAGTTCCTGATTCTGTAGCGTCATAACAAAATGTCCAAAGAATTATGATCTTTGCCAAGACATTCAGGCTTTACTCGCTCAAAGCCCTTGACTATAGGAAGCCGTTGTATAGAGCTGACAGTTTAGATATTTCTGAACAGGTTTGGCGCCATGCATGACATCCAGATGAAAGTCTCTGTTTGACAAGACTATTTAAGAATATGACTCGAGTTTTCAGCTTGATGTTTTAGCTATGTAGCAATGTGCGGTATTGTGCAAAACTACCTCTAGGCCAGCCTGTTCTATATTCATTGTGCTTTTCTTCTATATTAAATTTGTTATAAATGATCCATAACCTTGAGAATTTTTAGGATATCATCAGTGTATATGTCATCATTGCTTTCATTCTAATTCCAGATAATAATTTCCGTTTTGTTTCCCATGTTTTGGAAAACTTTGTAAGAGATGTTAATTTTCTTTTCAAGACCATTCTTCTCTCTATCTATAAAAGGCAAGAAGTGTGTGCGTGTGTCTAACGAATGCACGGCAGCAATTTTCGACGGATTTGCACCAAAATTTACATGTACATGCTCCAAGTTAGTGAAAAGCCAAGACAGACCTTGCCTTTCTCAACTCCCATCGATAGTGGAAATAATCATTTTTTTCATGCTTCTACGGCACTTTTCATGTAGTTTGCGGCCATTTTGTACTGGCCAGAGTGAGAGTCAATAGCTGGCTGCCACTAATAGACAGGAATATTCTATTGGCCAGCGTGAGAGCCAACAGCTGACTGACACGAATGTTAACTAGCATGCAAAAAAAATCGATAGCTGCATTCCTCACAAGTGGGAAAAATTTAAATCTGCATGGCACTTTACTCCAATTGGCTCATTCGCTTGCTTAAACTCAACTTTGATTCTGATTCTGCAGAATTGGGTTTGGGTGTGAAAAAGTATTTGTTGTTAACATGCTTTTTTCATTCGGTTTTTCCTGTTACGAGTCCTTTTTTTAAAGCTGATCGTTTTGTGTTCATTTTGTTTAGTTCTTTTTTCGTAACAGATTTAATGTTTAGTATAGAGGTTAGAAAAAATTCGCAGTGTGAGATAGGCAAGAAGTAAGGCATGTAGCAACATCAGCGTGGCAAAGGGTACTCCTTTAAAGGCAAGGAAGGGTAAAAATATTTTAAGTCAAGTGATAGCGATTGCTGTATGAGTCGTACGATTTTTGAATCAAGCACGGGCAACGCCGGACCATGCTGCTAGTTTCAACTATGAATACCTATGTCATCAGCATCTTCCCCTCATCATCAGTGCAGAGGAAGTAGGACTGTTCTCTTGTATTGCTCGATTCTTTTGGGATGAGGTATAGTCAGTGTCTATTCAAATGGTTAATATTACAATCGCCATTAACCTAATTATAATGTCTGTTCATATATAAATGCTTATGCATTTATGTCTATGTAAATAAAAATAAATATTTTAAACTACTTTAAGGGGGATTTGAACTCGGTTTGGTATTTTTCGTTTTGAGGCTAATAACGTCTTCGATGTAATTCGTTGTAGAAACTGCAAAAACACGTTTCAGAAAATAGTCAATATTGGCAGAATATAGATCACATCAATATTGTTCTATTCGGAAAATCACGGCTGACATGTCCAAATAATAGAAATGTTTATATTCTTTGAGAAGTAACCAATCAAAGTAAAAAAAAAAAAATAATCTTGTCTTGGTAAAGAGATACCAACGTTTTTTATTGTCCTCTTGAACTCTGAGATGAAAGATCTTATGATTTTGTCTACTTGCAGAATTTTTGTTTTTTAAAGCTGAGAAAAGCAATAAGAATTTCTAACAAATAGTTTTTTTCCCAATGATGAAAGAGGTCCTTTCTTGAACCTTCCTTTTTTTTATCACACATCTAACTACGCAGTCAATATCAGCATTGTTTTCTACAGTAAGACAATCGCCATTATCATGATCTTCAACCTGATTCCCTCCTTCGCCCTTAAATTAATTTTTTTGTTCATTGATTTATCAAGGCTTCCATCTCATATCATTTGTAGGCTGGTCAAGTGATAACAAGGCTACACGTATTTCACTATTTTAAGTGGTATATACCTCCAGTGCGTAGGAGATCATGACAGCTCACAGATCCCTTTTTGGGAAGCTAGCATTTACCATAGATTCCTGGGAATATAGAGGAGAAGTTCTCCGTTACTACCTCTACGATTTTGAGTTTTAGGTTTTCCTTCTCTTAGACACGTTACTCACCAAGGTTTAGGGACCTCAACCTACCTTGCTTTTTACACCATCGCTATGAGGAGAATAGACGGATCTATTCGTTTTCCAAGGGCATTAGTGGAAAAATAAAATAAATTTCTCATATTTAACTATTTTAATGGCATATACATTTAGGCAACTTGACGTGGTGTAATGGCTAGATCAGTTACGACTGAAGAGTGAGTTCGATCCTCACTGGCTGTCCCATACTTTCGGCCTTGTGCCACATTTAAGCTGCGCTTAGAAAATCACTATACCTTTTGTACGTAGGCGATCATGACACTCCACAGAATCCTTGTTTATCATCTAACGTTTGCCATAGATTACTGGAAAAAATAAAAGGAGTCGTTTTCCGTTACAATCTGTATGATTTTGAATTCTAAGTTTTCTTTCCCTTAGACATGTTACCAACCAAAACTTAGAGCCCCCCCCCCCCCGAAGTACATTGCTTTTTAACCCATAACGGCAAGAAGTGACGGATTCATTCGTTTCCCAACGGCATTAGTACAAAAATAAATCTACCGTATTTCATTATTTTCAATAGCATATACCTTCAGTACATAGGCTTTCACAACCGTCCATGAATTCCTTCCTTATCATTAAGGATTTGCCATGAATTCCTGAGCATGAGAAGAGACGCAATAATCCGTGATCTAAGAGCTTAGTGCAAGAATAAACGCATCAAACCAATCTAGAATTTGAACTCGTCTCTCCGAATTCATATCCCACGCTATAACCGTATTTAGATGTGCCTGTATTAGAAATTAATTGATGACCAATAAGTCGGTCGTTTTCTTAAAAATATCTAAATATATTTAATTTGTACAAATATGTGCTAATAATTTCTTGGCTAGAACAAGAATGGATTTACAAATTCTCTTTGGTTCAAATTACTGTGGTGTTATTGAATTTGACTTCGGGAGCATATATATATTGAAGAAAGAAATTCGGATTACCAACACACAAACAGAGAATGTCTCATATCGAGAATATTTAACGTTGAACATGAGGAAAAATTAATTATTCTTAATAATATGTGGAAATATCCACTTTTACCTGAAGACGGTCGCGAGACCAGAAACACGTGTCGTAAAATTATGTAAAACAAAGCATAATATTTTTTTCGAAATAAATCCACATTACAACCAAAAACGTTTGCGGCACCTCTCTTCTCTTCTTTTTTTATATATATATATATATATATATATATATATATATATATATATATATATATATAAAAAAAGGTTTAAACACTGTTTAAGCCTTTTTATTATATGCTTATTCTGTCCTGGACATTAAGATCTACCTGGATTCTATCCTCTTGGAATTATTTTTATATATATATATATATATATATATATATATATATATATATATATATATATATGTATGTATGTATGTATGTATGTATATATATTTATATATTTTAGATATATGATTGCATATGTATGTGTATATCAACCACTAATATTATCTATCTATCTATCTATCTATCTATCTATCTATATGAAATTTAATTATAAAAAAGACAACCTTAAGGGTCCATTGATTATATTTTATTTCCCCAGGAAGATGTTTTTTTCCTGGTTCCTCAGATCACATTTTCAAGCATACAAAATTGTTTTAAATTTACGTATTATTTTTATACATATTTTAGGGGTAGTTTTAAGTTGATTTAAACTGCAATGGTTGCCGACTCGTTTCGTCAGATGTGGACTTTTTCAAGGAAAAACGAAATAAATTCATTAAACAAAATAACTAATAATGACAAAACAAAATGTCCTTAGCAACTGAAAGAATTTAGAGAAAGCTATTTTCATACCAAACAAACATACAGAACTGTATCAAGAAATCAAAAGAAAATGGTTGAATCCGTCAATACAGCAATGAAAAACAATATCTCCACACGTGATATTAATTGACATAATTTTCAGTTAATAGTATGAAAATAGCGTTCTCTAAATTCTTCCAGTTGCTAAGGACATTTTGTTTTGTTATTATTAGTTACTTTGTTTAATAAATTTATTTCGTATTTGCTATTGAAAAAGTCCACATTAGAAGAAACGCGTCAAAAACTATTACAGTTTTTCTATTGTCTTTTACATTTATATATATATATATATATATATATATATATATATATATATATATATATATATACATACATATATATATATATATATGTGTGTGTGTGTGTGTGTGGATGATATTTATTTAACGGTTGTATATTATTTACCAAATAATTCTATATATCTAGATTATTTACTACTTTCTTAAAGAGGTCTCTTATTTATCAGCTCCAACAATGATTTTTATGTAGAAAATCCACAAAGCTTATAACTAGTTGGGCATTCGGTTAAATTACCTTTCTACCCTACAACCGCTTTTATTTCTTAGGAAATTTGACTGTTTGGCATGTGTACATTTATTGTAACCATTTGTATCAGTTTTTAAATTGACGTCTGATTGTTGTTAGATGACAACTCCTGGCCATGACATATTTCTAAGATAATATTTTCTTCTTCTTTTTTTCTTTTTCGCTTAGTTTGAATTTCATGTAGGTCATATTTGATTGGGTAACCAGAGTAAAGCCCACAAGCCTTATATTTGTTTTTTTTTTTTTTAAAAAAAAGAGGATGTATTTTGCTTTCTAAACCAAATTAATCGTTCATTCGCCAGTAAATTACAATCGCCTGAAGAAACGCATTGTTATTCGTTGAATCACGACTGCAATTGTGTAGCGATTCTTGTATTTTTTTTCTTGTAATATCCTAAAATAAATAATATTGCTCTAATATGTATTGGCCCTATCTTTGAAATTAAATATTATGAACGTTGGAAGTGTACTCTATTCGTTCTCATTGTATTTGTTTATATATATATATATATATATATATATATATATATATATATATATGTGTGTGTGTGTGTGTGTGTGTTCTGGTATGACGGTAAACTACATCCGGCAGCAAGTCTTCTCATCGGGAGATTGGAGGATTTAAGGAGCCTGGAACCACTTTTAATTGCTGTTGTTCCCAGGTCCGCCCTTACCCGGGGTGGTAGCACCTGTTAGGGTCCCAACTATGGGCAAATAGTGTCTACCAGGGCTGACCAAGTTCTTTAGTGTTATAGAACACGATTGGTGTAGGAGATGGAAAACTCTAACACGAAAAGCCTGAGGTATATTGTCTGCTTCGTCTGTGGCATTTATTTGCACCGACTAAGTGTATCAATAGTTCCGAAAAGTGTGGATGGTTCTGCACAAGCCTTCACCACTTTAATCAAATCACTTGTGTGGGCTTTTTTGGCGGTTTACCTTGATTCGTTCTTATCCACACAGTTCACTTGCAAAGTCTGCTGGCGAGAGAGTGAAGGCGACGGGATCAGGTAAAGGATATTACTGGAAGGCTCTCGCTGGAGCTCTACACAGTGGCAGACCGATGGGTGATGGGCGTTCTTTCACAAACCCATGAGCAATTGTGATGCCCGTGTCCTCCATCGGTGACAAAGCAGCCCTATTTACGATTGCACTGCTTTCCCTATTATGGGGAGGGGACGATAAAAGGAGCCCTAAACATTGCTTCCTCACACAGTGACTTGGCAGCCCGCTTCAGTTGTCTAGTTATCCAATAAAGCAGTTGAAACAGCAAGGAATATCAGAATAAATATAAGAAGAATTTCTATTTTGGATCTTGGAATGTTCACACTCTGCAGGACAATGA
The DNA here is from genome assembly GCA_903632075.3 of Acanthosepion pharaonis. NCBI lineage: Eukaryota > Metazoa > Mollusca > Cephalopoda > Sepiida > Sepiidae > Acanthosepion > Acanthosepion pharaonis. The sequence continues at coordinate 2,533,105 of CAHIKZ030004683.1, forward strand.
TTCTGCACCAGAGCGTATAACAGCTCTTGTTTCTCTCGAGTTAAAGAAATATCGACATTGCGGCCATTAGTGAAACACGTCTGGCTGGTAATTCTCAGCTTAGGCAAAAAAAAGGCGGATACGTATTTATATGGTCTGGCAGGTGATTTCAATGCCCGTGTTTGCAATGATTATCATTCTTGGTCGGGGTTTTTAGGTCGCCATGTTATTGATCATGTGAATTCTAATGGATTACGCCTTCTCACTATCTGCAAGGAATATGACCTTATTATCACTAATACCTTCTACCAGCAACCCAACTGTCGTAAGACCTCGTGGTTGCATCCTCGTTCGAAAGACTGGTATCTGATCGACTACGTCATCACCAAAAGACGGGACATAAAAATTTTTAAGATAACGCATTCATTCCACACAACATGCTAGCTGTCAGATCACGCTTTACTTCGAAGTAAAGCTACACTACATCTGCAAATGCGAAGGAGTATTAAATCTACAGGGCCCAAGTGAATTAACGTACTGCCTCTTAAATCGGCTGAGGCGAAAATTGAGCTCTCTCATAAACTTCATGCTGCACTCAATTCTGTAAATATTACCAATGATATCGAATCATATTGGAAAGTTCTGCGTGATGCAACATATCCTACATCCGTGGAGGTCCTCGGCCTGTCATATCGTAAACATCAAGAGTGGTTTGATGACAATAAGTTCAGCAGCTTATAGATCAATTTCACTCTTCTCATAAAGCATGGATTGAGGACAAGAACTCGTCCGATAAGAAGATCGCTTACAAGAAGTGCAAAAGTCAGATTCAACGAGCTCTCACGGCCATGAAAGAGCGTTGGCGGTCTGAAAAGGCCACTGAACTCTAAGAAGCTTCAGATAGAAAGGATCTAAAGGCTTTCTATGCTGGCCTCAAGAGCATTTTCGGTCCTCAGAAAAGTGGTGTTGCTCCTATCTCCACAGCAGATAGTGACACTCTCTTGACGGTTAAGTCAGACATTTTAAATCACTGGAAAGAGCATTTCGAAACTGTGTTAAACACCACTTCGGTTACTGACGAGGAAGCCATCACATCAATTGAGCAAAATCCTGAAATTCCGGAGTTGTCTTTTGAGCCTACTTATCAAGAGGTAATTGACTCCATCAAGAAAATCTCATCTAAAAAATCACCTACTCCTAAGGATCCTATTCCATTCGAAGTGTATAAGCAAAAAAAAAAAAGTTACATCTACTTTTTGTGGAGATATGGAAGGCAGGCTGTGTCCCACAAGATTATAAAAACGTCTCTATCAAACACAAGGGTTCCAGGTGTGTCTGTGATAATAATCGGGGGATATTACTACTTTCAATTGCAGGCAAAATCCTAGCGAGACTGATTCTAAACAGAAACATTATACACCTTGTTGTGGACATCTATCCTGAATCGCAGTGTAGTTTTCGCTCAGGTCAGGGCACCATTGACATGATATTTTCTCTTCGTCAAGTTGCAGAGAAGGTTCGTGAGAAAAACAAGGAGTTATACATGGTGTTTGTGAACTTGACGAAGGCCTTTGACACTGAGTGGCGTCAAGTTTCCGTTTCGAACAACTGGTGGTCTCTTCAATCATCAGCGCTTCAAAGCCAAGACCCACCCTCGTACGGAAATTATTCGTTTATTTGTGATTTGCTGATGATGCGGCTCTTGTAGCGACATCCTTTGAGGAGGCCCAACATCTAATAAATCGTTTCTCTGCTGCATGTAAAGCATTTGGTCTTACACTTAGCATAAAGGAAACTGTAGTTGCGCACCAACCTTGTCCTACTCCGAAGCAATTGCGAGGTGAGAAACAAAAACCACCAGTCTACAAATTTCCAGAGAGTCCATTGAAAAGTAGAAGACAAACCTCTGAACTATGTAAAGTCTTTCACCTATCTTGGTAGCAAAGTCAATTACAGTGGAACTTTAGATGATGAAATTATGCATCGGATTGCTAAGGCTACCAGTGCTTTCGGCAAAATTCGCCATCGCTTGTGGAATATAGGTATAAGAATGGATTCGGGTTTACAGAGCTGTTGTACTTGTCATCCTTTTGTATGGCTCAGAGTCGTGAACTCCATACAGGTACCATGTACCAGCTAGATGTTTTCCATAAAAGCTCTTTGCGTGCAATCTGTGGAGTTAATCTTCACGATAGGACATCTAACGTAGACCTGTTTAACAGGTGTAATATTGGAGTAATCGAGACTTTTATCATATAGTCTCAGTTACGGTGGACTGGTCATGTCTTGAGAATTTCTGATGACAGGATACCCAAGATCCTAATGTACAGCCAGTTAGATCAGATCAGGGCTATATGAATATATAACGCCCATGCCTAAGATAAAAAGCAACTTGTCAGCAGTCAATATACACATAACACCCTTGAGTGCTTAGCCTTGGAGCGGGTAGAATGGAGATCAACGTGTTTTAGTGGACTCAGAAATTTTCAATCTGCTTGTCTAAATCATATTCAATAAGCGAGAGCAAGATCTAAAAGGTCAGCCAATCTAACAGTAATTTCAACTCACATTCCTCACTGTTGCTCCATATGTGGCCTCCTTTGTAAATCACTAGCGGGTCTTAAATGCCACTGAAAATTATCGTACACAATTTCATAACTGAATCAATAAGCTGTCAGATCCTCCTCATACGTCGAAACCGACGGGAGAGTCCATTATTATTATTATTATTATTATTATTATTATTATATATATATATATATATATATATATATATATATATATATCCGGACCGTAGTATTGATAAAGTTAGATGCGTGCTTTAAGATTCTTCACTTAAATACAACATGAATTACGAAAGTGTGAGTTAAAATAAAATTTGAAAATAAATTCCCACATTTTTGTAAACCTACTCAATGAATACTTTTTCTTTTATGTACCGTGATCACTCAGCGCTTAGGCCCTCCACATTTGCAAACGTCAGGTGGCGTCTTTTTAATCATTATTCGGCACGTTATGTCTTACCTAGCCTGGAGTGAATGTATCTATTTACACGGATGAATTTCTAGCTATGTTTACAGCTAGCTATCAACATAGTTCTCGTATTTAGTAATAAATTCATAAATATATATCATTTATCTATCTATTCAACTTTCTTTTTACATATCCAATTGCTTAGTCAATTCCTTATACCCGTCCTATCTATCTATCTATCTATCTATCTATCTAATACGTGCGCCTGAGTATAAAATTCTCATTTGACGTGTGTTAACAATTAGAAAGAATCGAAAAACTCCTCGGAGTATTCAGTGATTCACAATAGTAATCAATCTTATAAGATAGGATTCTCATTTTGTCTGAATGGCAGCATAAATGCATAGAAATTCAGGAAATATATAATATGACTAGCAAATACTAATTCTACGAATATGGCATGGATATATATATATATATATATATATTTCTTGAGAAATGCCGCAACAATATAATATCACTTGTCTCGTTGATAGGCTTTACTTTAAGCTGTTACTGATAAGAATAAACAAAACTGGAATTAAATTTATTACGTTGATCCACATTTCAACATTAAATGCATTGTTTGATCTGTAGCCAATTATAGTCAAGGATTATTATCTTTAGTACTAAAATTGTTGTTGTTGTAATTATTATTATTTTTATTACTTGAGGGAGTAGCACGCTAAGGAAGTGACGTCGGGGTAAAAATAAGTGAAGCCCAGTCTTATATGACTGTGAGGGTGGCATGAAATTGTTCGTAATAATCCTTTTGAAAATCGGCCCGAATGTTAACCATACATCTGAATAAGAAATGAAAAGAAAGACGCAAAAGAATTAGAATTCAAGCGCATTCTTTCAAAAAAATGTCTTTGAAAACAAAAATATGACATAAAAAATAACAAAGAATAAAAATAATATAAAATAATTTATGTTCGTTTGATGCTGGAGACCTAAACTTGTACATGCCTTGCCTTTACCACTATCAATATTAAGTATTATTATTATTAATAACAATTAGAGAAGACCTGGATTTAAGGAAAGAAAAGTGTTTGACCATGTCAGTATGTTTGTTTTCTACAATTTAAGATTAGAAATTGCATACGAATAAAAAGAAATATGAAAAAATCTATAAAAATTATAATTGTTTGTACAAACGTCGCTTGTCGTGGGAAAAGCAGCTGTATTGGTAATCAACGCATCCAAACGAAATGAAACGCAGTCAGCGTAAATGACAGGCTACGGAAACGTGTTTAATATGATGGTGATCGTGTTTATCTTGAAATTTTCCGTCAGTTGTTTAGTTACTAAGAGTAATAATCAAACATCTTAGAATAAATATTCTGGAACTCTCCCATTATTCTGTTAATTCTCTCGGGTTGGGGTGTTAGTAGTTTGTATATGTAATTATTCTCATACGTTTTAAAAAGTGGATTCTGGATATTTTATACCTTATATATATATATATATATATATATATATATATATATATATATATATAAGTGATAGAAATTATTAGGAAGATTTGAGATAATCATAATTAATTAATTCATCGAGTCTAGAAGTAACCTCAACAGAATGCGGAAAGCACTGGACGGCCGTTTCGTCCGATATTTGGGACTCATCAGCAGTGCGCATCCAATACCGAGAATTGAAACACGGGCAGTTACGATACGACACAAACGTCATACCAATTGCCGTACATCGGTGACGAAGAGGTAACGAATTAAACTCTCCTTCTCTCTTTTCTCTCTCTCTCTCTCTCTCTCTCTCTCTCTCTCTCTCTATCTATCTATCTATCTATCTATATATATATATATATGTATAATGTACTCTCCTGTGGATTTCAACATATGTGTGTTCGAAAACTAAATCAGTTCATGCGTATATGTTTTTATTTTATGTTCTGTGTCCATTCAGAACTTAGGATATCATGGCCCTCCACATCTTCTTGTCCCTCAATAAGTTTTATCTTTTTTGTTTTTTTCTCCCAAACCCTGTTATGCCATCAACTACGTTACGCTTGCTTTCCTCTTTCCTTCAATCTGTCTTGTCAGTTTCAGATTTTCCAAATTCCCCTTCTTCAATGCACCGGAAATTTAAATTGTCTCTTCTTGATATTAAGTATAAGTTTCCTTTTTGTTTCCAGTCTATTCAGAACCTCGTTGTTGCTCACATCTGCGACTCATGATATCCTTAGCCTCTTTCTGGAGAAACACGTTTTTATTGCTTAAAGTCTCTTCCTCATCTTTGAGGAGATTTTTCAGTAAGACATATCACGTAACAGTTCAGTACTCGTTGTTTCCAACGAATTTTTTCTGTCTCTTAATACTCTACTTAGCTTTTGGTCATCCCAGTACAACTTTGGATCTCAGTGTCTCATTTTCTATCCTCTATCAGAACACTTTCCAGATAACTAGATTTCTGTACCTGTTTGATTTAATATCTACGAGCTGTAATTTGCATTTTGGGCTCATCCTTTTTTTGATAACCATGCATTCTGTCTTTTTGTGGTTTATACTTAGTCCTTTCTTCTCGCTTTTTTTTGCTATATTCCGTAGGAGGTATGCGAGTCATGAAATTTGAGCCCTGTTCGTAAGTTGCACAGAAGAATGAGTTATCATATAAATGGTTCTAAAGATATGTCCGCGTTTTGCAGTACCGTTTGATCCGAAAGTCTTGTCACCTCTACATAATATAATTTGCGGTTTCTGATGGCTGGCACGAGCTTCTACAAACTGAAAGAGAGGCTGCTTGCAAGTGAAGAGACGATACCAGATTAACCATGAGTTGAAGAGCGCCGTTCGGAGAGCCATTGCAACAATCAACAAAGTATTTTCGTAAAATATCACACAGGACATGATGCATCTTTTTGTGTTACGAAAAATGATGCTCTTCATATCGATGTCTCCGATGTGTAACAGCATCAATGAAAGTGAATAAACTGAATGCAGTACTTGTGCTTTGTATTTACTGTCTTACTTGTTCTTCTATTGTTCTCATTAGGTTTTAGTAGGCGGTGACAAAATTTACGGACCACACTGTATTTTGATTTCTTCTTAGTTGTTCTAATGACGTTTTGATCGCGCTGTTGTGTCTATTTTCAGTTGAGTGGTTATTTCATCCTGGGAATTTTTAGCTGTTTACGTAAGCAGTAATGTAAGCAGTAATGTCACAGGTAGAATTCATTAAGTAAATACAGCAGAATTTTCACTCACTCGTATGAGTTCTTATATACACAGTAAGTATATAATAGAAGTGGACTAATAGCCATCGGTGCATTGTAATACCAGTTCTATTAGCTCACCGGTTAAGAAATAATGCATTATATTGCTGTCAGGCTCGAATTATTAGCTGAATGTTTATACTTGTAGACATCTTATACATCTTAATTTTCGTCCGCGCACACGCACATAGTGATTTTCCAAGACCGAAATTATGGGGCATCCAATAAGGTTCGAACTCACTACTCAGTCGTAATTCTATCGAGACAAGCTTGCTAACCATTACACTGCTCTCTCTCTCTCTCTCTCTCTCTCTGTATATATATATATATATATATATATATATATATATATATATATATATATATATATATATATATATATATATATTATATTAATATATGTATATAAGTATATTAATATTGTAATAAAAATAAATTTTAAAACTCTCCCTTCCATCTCTAAATTCCTAACCACCCTCTATGTCTCCATTTATATTAGCTTTACACTGACTTTCAAATGTGTCAATTTTATATTCATTTTTCCTTTTCACCTTTGAAAGTGAAGTCTGAAGATCCAGAGAAAAATAAAATTCTCTGGTGAAATAAATTATAACTAATGGAGACTTAACGTGGTCTGTTTGTCTTTAAATTAAATTATTCGCTCTGATTTAACATTGAGCTCTCAGGATTTCATCCTCCTTGGGATTATCCATACAGTTTACCAAGATTTTCGTTAATTATATATATATATATATATGTATGTGTGTTATAATTTTCGAATAAATTACATATATATATCTATATATTTGAATAGTGTACGGGGACATAGGAAATATCACTGCATTGTCAGTCTCAGTTGCATGCCTCAATCGATTATGAGACCGTGTGTCCATATTTATTGGGCAGGCCTATGAGTCGGCCACTCTGGAGATTCAGGTCGCTGAGCGGAGTCGGATACACGCCCTTTGCCTTACTATTTTTTAGTTTCGTGTTAATATTAAGTTATTTATGGATATGTCATTTATTTAATATTTACAACATAATATTTTATTTACTCCATTTGTGCATTGTGTTGTTTAAAAAAATGATTTAATGGAGATTATGGAAGTTTAATTCATGCTTTTTAAATATACTTTATCTCATATACTTGTACACACATACAATCACGCGCACGTGGATACTTTGTTTGAATTTGCTATATTTACGTGAAAGAGAGTGCAATATTGGTGATAGTCTAATTAAGCCGGTCATCATGCAGTGTTGATTCATATGCCTATCTATCTATCTATCTATCTATCTATCTATCTATCTATCTCCTTTAATTACTTTGTTCCTATCTATCTATCTCCTTCCTCTCTACCTTCTAATGCATCTCTCTCTGCGTCTGTTTATCTGTCTGTCTGTCTGTCTATCTATCTATCTCTCTATTCCATCCTTCCTTCCTATCTATCTATCTATCTATCTATCTATCTATCTATCTATCTATCTAGCGAGGTATAAGGGACTTTATCTTCTAATGTTGATAAAAAAATATCTCATTTACATCAGATATCACCATCAAGTATCAATAACGTATTTCTGATGAATGTTTATTTAGTATGACTTTCAGGACATCTCTAATATTTTGTATCTAAAAGTGTATTTTTTTAATGAGATTTTTCTCACCCCAGCAAGATTTACATCTATCTATCTATCTCTTTCCTTCCTTCCTTCCTTCCTTCCTTCCTTCCTTCCTTCCTATCCATACATATATCCCTATCTATGCTTGTTGTGGTGTCCTCCCTTTAAAGAATCTATGTTAGACTCTTCCGCCTACTATAAGATTAGAAGGGCAGAAAACTCCGAGGAACAGTGAATATATTCAGAGCTAGTTCATTCGATACATTCTTACTAGTTGTGTAATACTCTTCTGGTGTACTTACTGTTTAATATACAGACCTGGTTTGTGTTGTTATTTAGCCAGTTACTTGGTCACAACAATGTATGAAGTAGAAATCCAACCTCGAAGACTATTGATATTATTGTGTAAATGTGAGTTACTCCACTTTACTAAACAACCGCCGCTAAGGGACGCTCCTTAAGCCTATGATATTCTCCCCCTTATCCGCTTTCCAATTTGTACAACTTCGGCTGTAAAATGTAACCGCACGTGAAACAAATCCCCACTGAGACACGTCACTTTCAATGTATTACTTTTCACTCGGCCTTCTTACACAGACTTCATACACACAAACGCACATTCTCTAGTTTAAATGATTTCTATGTAATTATTATTTAAATATTTTCTTCTTTCATATTCATTATTTTTGTCACCTCCAACATAATTTGAGACCAGAAGGTGATATTTTTCTCCTGGACATAAAAACGTACAAAACTATATAAACGAACTCAATTATAGACACTTTTCAAAACCGAGTGACAGTAAAAAGAAAGTAATTCAACCAATCTACCAAACATACCACGCACGCGCACACGAAAAATATACTCTTATAAATTTGCGATTAAACACGATGTCAACGGGCAAAATCGTAAATTTCCAAACTCTAAAACATATCCATACGACATAACTATTTGGACAAGATGTTCTCTAAGTCAGCAAATATTTTTTCCAACGCAAACGAACTAAAAAATCCCTAAAAACATTTGCAATTACTACTACGCTCACAGGCGAGTAAAACTCATTTCATCTCTACTCGCCTTTACTTAAAAGTTTCTTTCCCTTAGGCAAAATAACGCCTGACTTCTGACCTCCACCGGCCGACATGACAAAAACGAAAAATGCGTCTTTCGTCTTACAAGTTTAAACCACGAAAAACACAACTCATTCTCTTCACGAATACCGTCCAGAATTCACAACTAAACCTACGCGGATCACATGAGAAAATACCACCCAGCCTCCCCGGAAGTCAACTCCATTAAACAACACTGTTTCTCCATAGCGCAACAGAAAAATATGTGAAATTTTTCCAAGTCGACCCACTGATCTTTCACACTTCAAAGATATGAACACAGGCATCTGCAAGTTTGATTTAATAATACACGGAGATAGCTGCATTTCCGAGAAAAATTGACAATAATACCAGATATCTTTAAAAGTTCTCACAAAACATGCTTTCGACACTCGGTTGCAATTTCACCAGCATCAGCTCAGTAAATTTACAAGTCGAAGCTTCTATTAAAATTTTGTCCTCCAAGATTATCTATACTATTCGACTCTTTTTTTTTTCTTTTCAGCCTACGAGGAACAAAACAAACATACGTAAACTTTATGGACATATGGGTAGAATAAAATTCTCCCCCCTCTTGAGTGACATCTTGTGGGTTACCCCACTTGACTTTACCAAAAAAAAAAAAATGTCGCTAGGGGACGCTCCTTAAGTCTATCAATAGGTAACGATATTTTCACAGTCATTCTCTTTCATCTTTCTACAACTCTTTCTATCAGATGTAGCCGCTTGTAAAAAAAATCTGACCCTCTTGGGGAAAGTTCATTTCACTTTCAAAATCTTACTTTTCTTTCGGCCTTCTTCTACACACGTTCATACAAACAGATTATCTAGTTTAAATGTTTTATATGTAGTTAGTCTTTAAATGTTTTTGTATACTTTTATTAATACGTACATTGTTATTGTTTTACATACTGATTTGTGTTAGCATTTTATTACTCGGACTCAAATTAGTGTCCGCAATAATTTTTACGGGAAAATACACCAGGGCACACGTATTTTCTATATAAACACAAATATAATTACCGCAACAAATTTATTCTTCAATGCATACACGCATATCACACTCTGATCTGTTTGTGCCATCCATAAGTTCCTGATAGATTAATCACTAATTTAGTCTGATGTCAGATTAAGGTGGGCTTATTCTATATCTATCTATCTATCTATCTATCTATCTATCTATCTATCTATCTATCTTGCTACCTAGCTACTTCCACCCTTCCTTCCTATCTATCTGATCTATTTGTGTTTGCCATATATTCCTGATAGATGACTCACTAATTAAGTCTCATGTCAGATTAATATCTATCTATCTATCTATCTATCTATCTATCTATCTATCTATCTATCTATCTATCTATCTATCTATCTATCTGTGCGTGCTGCGTGCTCGTGTGTCTATTTGCTAAATTAATTTACGTGATATTAGACGCAAATAATAAAAATATTTGCGGAATAAAACAGCGACATAAAATGAAAATTATGCAAAGGAAATCAATGAAGATGCTACAAAATAACAACATGAAAAATGTTGACGCGAAGAGAGAGAGAGAGAGTGAGAGTGAGAGAGAGAGAGAGGGAGAGAGATGGAGAGAGAGAGAGAGAGAGAGAGGGGAGAGAGAGAGTGAGAGAGAGAGTGAGAGAGAGAGAGAGTGAGAGAGAGGGAGAGAGAGAGTGAGAGAGAGAGAGAGGGGGAGAGAGAGAGAAAGAGAGAGAGAGAGAAAGAGACGCAGAGAGAGAAAGTGAGACAGAGTGAAAAAAGGAAAATGAACGAAAAGAAAAACGCTTTCATGTTAAGAAAATAAAATTACTATCGTAACCCGAGACGAGGATGTTTATGAATAAGCTTGGAGGCAAGTCAAGTAACACAATTAAAAACTGTTAAAACTTTTCATAATTGAATTAATTATTTTTTTATAGCTCACTCTGTTTTTATGCCTGTTTTATTTTATTTATATGAAAAATTCAGCTAAAAATTTTATTGTTTATTACTCTATACTTTTCATCATTTCACTGTCTCTCTCTCTTGAACAAGAGCGTATGACATTCTGTTTTTCTTTCTATATATGATGTTATCTTTTATTGTTGAGAAAAGGGGTGTTTGTTTGCTGTTCATACTTCATTTTCTTTTCTTTATGTACGATTATTTCCAATTGTTGTGCTTTATTTGCCGCTGATTTTTTTTTTTTTTACTGTCGTCTATAATTTAAATTGGCGTCGTTTCAGATCTGAGAGAAAATCAACAAAACAGCACTGTAGTTTGACCAGAAAAAATCAAACGCTTTTTTCTTTTACTGTCTCTCTTAAAATGCCAGTTTAAAAAAAATGTTAACATCATGTATCATGATCAGTCAGACTATTATCATCAATATCGATTTCAAATTATTATTATTGTTATCGTCATTATTATTATTATCGTTATTATTATTATTATTATTATTATTATTATTATTATTATTATTATGATTATTATTGTTGTTGTTGTTGTTGTGTTTTGCTTTTATTTTTGCTCCGAGTCGTACGGGTTACTCAGAAAATTTCAACCATATACTTCAAGAGACAAGCAGTTTTTGTATCAGAAGATACAAACAAGGTGTCATGCAATCAGAAAAATAATTGTAATCATTAGCTGCAGGGAAAACGACGCGTAATGTGAGTTCGCATATTTAGTTAGTAGGCAGTTCACATATTTTAGGGCTACTATGTATTTGATCCATATATCTGTTTGCTTCTTTTGATATTCTAAGATCACACGCGGATAAAGCTCGTCGTAATGCGTGTGCTGTAATTGTGAGCACAACTTCTAGTGTTTCATTAAGGCATAGACTTCCAGGAATCCCTTCAATGAGTTCATCGGAACCTTTAGCGAAGAATCCAAAGGGACCTAATTACAACTGGAATTATTGATATCCTCGTGTGTCACTTCAAGATCTTTGTATGTTGACAATTGTTTTGAAGATCTTCAAGGACCCGTCATAATCTGCAGGATCTGCCATGTCAATAAGAAAACACATCTTGTTTTTGTGGTCTTTGATCACGATGTCTGGGCGATTAAATTTGATTGTTCTGTCTGTGTGTATTGTAAAGTCTCAAAATTGTTTCAAGTTTTATACCTACAGCCGGGTCTGGATGATGTTTATACCAGTTCCTTGCAATTTTCATTCCGTAAAGAGTTGCGTATTTTCCAGTGGAGATATTGACCCTATGTTTTAGTTTTATGTTCAGTGTGTGCTAAAACCGTGCAACTTGATACAATATGGTCAATTGCTTCTGGATATTCATCACAGAATCTGAATCTCCTGATAGTTTATTGTTAGTAAACATTGGCAATGTGCAGCATGAGTAAGTCATTCGATTCCAGCTTTTAATTCTGCCTTACGCAATCACTGATAGGCATGACGTTTGACTGGATCAGCTTCTTTGGCACGGGTAGATGGCGGTGTTTATTTTGTCGTCGTCTCTGCATCTGGTCCATTGCATTTCCTTTTGACTTCCTTTGTATGATCTTCTGCGTTTCTCTAGCTGCATTGGCATTTACTTACACTTTTTATCTCCTTGAAATTCTTTAAATTTTTCGGCTTCGTTATCATTATTATTATTATTTGTGCAACCGTTCCATCAAAACTGTCGGCAATTGTTAGCAAATTTTAACAGTGAGATGCAAGGAAATAAAAGTCTAGAACAATGTCAATAAAGTGCAAAATAAATAATTCGCAGCTAAAATAGAAGCCATTGAATCTGTTCTCTTCATGTTCTAGATGTTCAATGGTACCTACAATTCATTGATTACTCTTGGTATTATATAAATCACTTTCTACTTAATATCGTTTAATGGGGAAATGGGAATATCTCTTGGAATAAATTATTAGCAACAGAAAGACGAAGAAAAAGACAACAAAGACCGTTTCAAGACCAAATTGAAGCAAGATGATCACTTAATAGACAAAGGTATCTGAGTGCCTCACATGAAAGACTTGAACAAATAAGACTGAAATCTAAGAAACGTAGTAAATGAACTGACTAACTGGAATACTGTTTCATTTTGATCGGGAATTAATTTGTCTAAATGCAGATAAATAATTTATTTGTATAGATTATAAAAACGATTAATAGAAGTAATCACTCATAAATATACTAACTTATATTGATTTACCAACCTCCCTGCTACATATAGGACAGTAAATATATAAATAAATACACATTTATAATTACTATATGATTTGATAATTATTTCCCGCTTCTTTATGAGTTGTTGTTTGTTTAAATGTTTTACTAATACTTTTACCTGAGTCTTAGTGTCGTCATAGAAGTTTATTGAGCATATTAAATTGAGAGATTGTTTCTGAGAACACGTTTTCCGGGATAACTTTACAGCCACATAAATGTGAAAACAATATTGAAAAATACAAAATATCAACCAACACATTTATTTAGAAGTGCAGATGAGGCGTTGAAAATCTGTTCACAAGAAAAGATCTGAACTCTGACCTGGAAAATGGATAATCCATCATGACAATCAAGATGGGTTAAGAATTAGTGGGTTGTGCTGAAAATTCATTACATAAATGAGCCATCCACTAAATTAAGCTAATTTAACCACCTCTCTGTGTGATTTCTTTTCAATTTCCAAAAGGAAAAATATTTGAAAGCGCCAATATTTGCTGGCATTCTTATATAAGTCAACACGTAACTACTGAATAGTATTCTGGAAAACGAGTTTCAAGCAGCATTCTAGAAATGGTACCTTTGTTTTCCGAAGAGTATTGTTTCACAAAGGTTTTCTTTGAAAGGGAACATCCATCAATATTGATCTGGTAAGAAAACATTGCTTTCACAGATATATTCCTGGAATTTAATTGGCACATTTCCTATAGCTAAATTTTTTTGTTTTTTTTTTCAATTGAAGTGATCTTAATTTGCTGATATTTACTACCAGATATTGACAAAGTTTAATTTGTGGCAAATGTTAAGAAAATAGGTTGCATTAGAATGACTTTCTTTCTTTCTTTCTTTCTTTCTTTCTTTCTTTCTTTCTGTCTTGTCAATATTATCACTCTACTACTTTCAATTTTTATTGTAATTTTATTCTTTGATTTGGGTCGGCATTTTGATTTCTTTTTATCTTTTCTCTATCATTGATTTCTCTTATAATAATAATAATAATAATAATAATAATAATAATAATAATAATAATAATAAAGACCACAAACAAAAAAGTGCCTCCTCATTGACAAGGCAATCCCTGCAGACTGCAATGCATCTTTGAAGATATTCAAAAAAGCTGTCAAAATACAAGGACCTTGAAATCGAAATCTCAAATATGTGGCACATGGGAACATCAACACACTCTGTTGTAGTTGGGGCCCTAGGATTGGTTGGAAAGATTCCATAGACTAATTGAAGAGATTCCTGGAAGCCCATGCCTCAAAGAAATACAAAAATTGTTCTGACAATTTACGAGGGGCTTTATCTATGTAAAATATGTGTTTGTTTTTTTTTTTGGCGGGGGCTTGTGAGTAGAAAGTGTCATGATGCCATTTCTAATCTTAGTTCTCCGGGCGGGACCCGGAAAGAAATGTGTAAACGCCAGAAATCAAAGGAAATAATAATAATAATAATAATAATAATAATAAAACAAAACAACGGCAGCAACAACAACAACAACAACAACAACAACAACAACAACAACAATAATAATGTATCTTTGAAGATTTTCAAAAAACTATCAGAACACAAGGATCTTGAAGTGAAAATCTAAAAATGTGGCACATGATGACATCAATACTTCCAGTTGTAGTTGGAGTCCTCGGATGGATTGGAAAAGTTTTCGATAGACTCATTGAAGAGATTCCTATTAGCCCATGCCTTAAAGAAATACATGAAAATTTACTAACCAGTGCAGCTCGCACATTACGAAGAGCTTTATCTATAATTCATAGTATGTGATAGTTTTTTTTAATGATCAGTGGAAAATGCCATAAATTCATTTCTGAACTTAGGTCTCTTGTTGAGGCCCGGAAGGAAATGTATATACAACAGAAATCAAAGGAAATAATAATAATAATAATAATAATAATAATAATATAAAAAAGTGCCTTCTTATTGATATGGCAGTCCCTGCTGACTTCAATGTATCTTTGAAGATATTCAAAAAGCTGTCAAAATACAAGGACCTTGAAATAGAAATCTCAAAAATGTGGCATATGAGAACATCAACAATTCCTGTTGTAGTTGGAGCCCTAGGACGGGTTGGAAAAGATTGCAGTAGACTAATTGAAGGGATTCCTGGAAGTTCATGCCTCAAGGAGATACAAAAAATTGTTCTGACAAGTACAGCCCACACTTTACGGAGGGCTATATCTATGTAATATATTTTTTTTTGTTAGTGGAAAGTATCATGATGCCATTTCTAACCTTAGGTCCCTGGGCGGGACCCGGAAAGAAATGTGTAAACGCCAGAAATCAAAGAAAATAATAATAATAATAATAATAATAATAATAATAATAATAATAATGAGAGAGACATTGGAGATCATCGTTTTCCGCATTTTCCCACCTTTTTTCTTTCTTTTTTTCTTTCTTTCCTGTCCATGTTGTCCTTTTTTTTTTTACTCTATGCCTCTTTAGTTTTTATTAATTGCTTTCGTTTAATACGATTTTTTCTTTGCCATTGTTTTGTCTCATTAATTCAGTTTCATAATGAATAAAAGAGAGATTTGAAGGAGGAAGATAAAAGGGAGATTGAATACAAGAAGAAATCCAAATCGAACAGAAAAATGGATAAATTGATATTTGCCTTTAATAATTATGTTTTGATAACCATTCATGGATGCCTGCAAACCGCTTGCAAGTTAAACAAAAACAGGAGATTAAAATTATTTTTCCTATTCAACCTTTAATACCATTGAATTAACTAGACTAGAATATTATCACGTCAATGTGTAATCAAACCAGCAGACAATAATTCTTTCTTATTGATTGACACTAAAAGATTCACGAATTTTTAGGATTTAATCTTTATTTTTTCCTTCTGACAACGTTTGTTATTTAATGGCGTTCCCAGTCGGCGAAATCCGTTATGTTTCCCAAATGATATGACAACTGAACATTCCTGGAAAATTATTAGCTTTGACATTGTTTGGCACTTTTTCAATAAACCTCGTGGAGAAAAAGACTGGTATGAAACTATATATGCAAAACAAAATATTATAAAAAAACAAACACACATCTCTGACCAATGATAAAACATTCACCATATTAGCTCATTTGTCATGTTTTTCCTTTTCCTGTTGATACTGAAAAAGTATCTTCATCAATCAGGCAAAACCAGACGGGTTTTTTTTTTACACGTAACCAAAACACAACTTGGACTTAATTGATTCAGAAAGAAAATGCAACGCTTCTTGTTCCTCCTCCATTTTCTATACGCTTTTCTTTTTTTTCCTCCTCTGTATTGTTCTTCTTCTGTTGTCTTTTTTTTTTTTTTTTTCTGAACATCTGTCTCATTTTCTTTTTTGACTCTTTCACTCTGGTGCTTCTCTTTGTAGGCATTTTATCATTTCTCATCTTTTTTTTTTTACTTACATGTGCTATTCTGTCTTTTCTAGTTTCTACTCTTGAGAGTCTTCTTCCTCTTCAATTCTATCCTCTTCTTTCTCTTTACCTGCTCCTTATCAGACTCCTCCTTTAAATCATACTTTTTTGCATCTGTATGAATACGAAGTTGATAAGATTTAATTTTATCATAGTTATACTATTAATTCTTATCAACTTCAGACATTTCTTTCTTTCATTCTTTCTTTTTCTTTCTTTCTTTCTTTCTTTCTTTCTTTCTTTCTTTTTTTTCCCGAATATTCTTCTCAGATCTTTGTTTTCCTTACCTTGCTACGTCTTCTTCTTCTTCTTCTTCTTCTTCTTCTTCTTCTTCTTCTTCTTCTTCTTCTTCTTGTCCTCTGTTA
Organism: Acanthosepion pharaonis; assembly: GCA_903632075.3. Taxonomy (NCBI): domain Eukaryota; kingdom Metazoa; phylum Mollusca; class Cephalopoda; order Sepiida; family Sepiidae; genus Acanthosepion; species Acanthosepion pharaonis. The sequence goes on from CAHIKZ030004683.1 coordinate 2,550,009, forward strand.
ATTTTTGCTATATTTCATGTTCTTCTCAGATATTTATCATCTTTTCCTTGCTACATATTCTTCTTTTCTGATCACTTTTGCTTCTTTTCCATACTATATTTTCTTGCTTTTTTCCTTCTTTGTCTCTTTACCTGAATATCCTTCTCTTATATTTGTTTTCCTTATCTTGCTACATACTCTCTTCTTCTCTGATCATTTTGGTTTCTTTTTCATACTCTTTCTTTCTTTCTTTCTTTCTTTCTTTCTTTCTTTTTCTTTCTTTCTTTTCCAGAATATTCTTCTTGGATCTTCTCAGTTACCCTGCTACATATTCCTCTGTTACTTCTTATTTATTTCATTATTTTTTCCCTTTTTACCACTTTAGCAAATTTACCTTTTGTTCTTTATTCGTGATTATTTCATTTGAAAAATCTATTCATCTTCTCTTCTTACGCATTTTCCTACTTTTTGTTATTTTCATCTTTCTTAATAGGACTCAATTATCCACCCCCTGTTAAAAGCCTATTTCTCTTCCTTTTTCTTGGAGATTTCGCCGCTCCTGAATCTTACTTGCATAACAAATCACATTCGTTCACGATACTTTGGTATTTTGCTAAAGGCAAACAATCAATTCTTAGTTGCGTTTTACAATTCGAGATACACGTCATTCGATATCGTTGATTGACCCACGTAATAGAAATTATGCTTTCTTGATAAACCAGCTTGAAAAATGCATATTTCTTGAGATAACCGCTAAAACAATTAAGTAAAGAAACGGACAGAAACTAAAGAAACACCAATATCTAAATCAATTTGATTTGCAAAATGATTTAATGTCCTAAAAAAAATAACATATTTTGTCATTTGTAATTTTTTCTCTCATGTATTTTCCAGATTTAATTTATAGCTACATTTTATCAGTTTTAAGGCAATTCAAACTTAAATTTAGTTTGTTAGCAATTTCAACCAGTTAACCAATTTCGCTCGGGCGATATGATAGAATATTGTTTTTACTCTGAAATATATAGTTTTAGTCAATTTCTAGATCGCAGATTGCAATAGATTTTATTTTATCATCGAAATTAATCTCTTTTGTTTTCTACAATCAGAGAGAACATTTTCTGTGTGCCATCAGCATGGCTGACATTAGACTACTCCTGGAAAGCAACACACTGCGCCTCCTTGAATTCACAATTTCAGCGACTACATTGAATCAATAGCTGCATCTACTGCAAGGAAAGTTTATTTATCGTGTCGTGCCAGAAAGTTATTCTCATCCAGATCCATCTTGCACACATATAAATCTGCCATTTGTCCGTGCATTGAATACAGTTGCTATATCTGTTCAGCTGCTTCTGCTTCTCGTGATTGCTGACAAAATCCAAAGACTGGGCATCTTGATTTCAATCATTTTCTCACCGACGTTGTGTCGCTTCCTTCTCTGTCTTTTCTACAAATATTTTCATGGTAACTGCTCGGACGAGTTTTTCTTTTCCCTTGTGCTTGGACTACATGAATTTAAGCGTGCTACCAGGTTGGCAACTAGGTCCCAATGTTTTACTGTTGAAATACCTAAATGTAACCGCAACTTCTACTCTAACAGTTTCCTTTCATGCACTTCCAGACAAGGCCAATTATCCCATCCATTCAGACGTCTGAGTCACTCAGCACGACAAATATTCTACGTGCAAATTTGCAGGGGTGTTTCACTTAATCTCATTAACTTGATTTTCTAAGAGAAGCTTAGATGTGGCGTACATCCGAACGTATAGGGATCGAACTCGCTATTCAATCGCGTCTCTGTCTAGTGGCAACCCATCTAGGAGAAGGAAAACTCCGAACATCAATCCACAACTCATGGTGTTAATTAGTGAATGGCTGCTGCGTCATGAGGACGTGAAAAATTCCCTACATTTTCCCAATGTGCTGGTCACCTTTGGGTGGACTTTTAGACGCGAGCGTCACTCCTGGGAACAATATGAGAACTGAGGTGGAAAAATCTGTCATAGGAACAAACTGCTACACGAATAATGAATGTTCACGTTCCCTCAAGCGAGATAATCTCAATAATGGCTTTTCGAATTCTCCAACTAGATCAGCAAGCATTCATTTAAAGAAGGAAAAGGTAAAATTGTTTTGTGAGGAGGACAAACTCGTTATGGCTGAAGCGTTGCATAAAGTTCAGAAAAACATCATGGCCAAATATATGAAATTTGGCGAGAAAAGGTTGGACAAGCAATTAGAAAAGACATTGATGAAAATTAACTAACCAATGTATGAAAGTAAATCATGAGAAAAAACAGATTAAGAGATGCTGAAATGAAAGAAATAAAAAGAGTTGCAACCAGAATAAGTAAATCAACAGAACATGAAATGGAAGCAGAAATGGATATAAAAACAGCTAACAAAGATCATAATGATGAAAATGAGATACATGCCAATCACTGTGAATATAATTCTGAAAGTTTACCAGAGTTGGAAAGGCGTCAGCTTATTCGCTGACAAGCCTGCAATAAAATGAAACCAAAAACAGAATCATTTTACGGAAAACAAGAATAGTATACAAGAAGACAATGAAGACATCTTGAGGCATATAAGTCAAACAGAAATTATTGAAAACCAGAAACGAGAACACCTTCCAAAATTACAACCAACCAATCATAACTTCAAAACTCTACAAGGCAGCACTCAAATTAATTCTGGATGAAGTAGATCCAAGTCTCATCGAAGCTATATATGAAGCAATGGCAGCAACAACAAAAAAAGAATCATCACAGTAAAAAAAAGGCAGCCTCACAGGCATGAAGATTCACGTTGGAAAAGAAAAATTAGAGAAAGAAATTGAACAACTTGGAAGTGAATCATCAGTATTCGATGAAATGCCAAGAGGAACAAATGTAAGGACTAGAAAAGACAGAAAAGTGAAAAGAAAATTCAAAATTAAGAATGAAAATGAAATCTTATCACGTAAAGAAAACCTTAAGCAAGCAACACAACTGAAGGCTCAAAGAATCAGAGTCTATGAAAAAAGATCAAGATTCTACAGACAGAACCGGATCTTTCAAACCAATGAAAGGGAAAGAAATAGTCAAACAAATTATCGAAGTGACCCCCCCACACACACACACCACAACAATGGGACAGGTTATACATTTCGGAGAAAAATATGGGCAGATTGGATTATGCAAGAGGTAGAATGGATGAAAAATTAATCAAAACAAGCATTGGCGGAAATCAAAGAAGACGATGTTTGTGTGCACTGAAAAGAACGCACAACTAGAAAACTCGGGGAATAGATAAAATTCTTTTGGCTTTATTTATCTAAATACAGCACAAAAAAACTAACTAAAGAACTTCAAGGAATGGTCAATATTCGGGCATAGGTAATCAAAGGAATTACCTTCTTTCTAACCATGAATGGTGACACAAATATCCTAAAAGACTAAAGAATTATTTGACTTCCTACTACTTACAACCTGTTGACGTCTATTCTTACGAAACAGACATGTTCCTTCTTAGGAAAAAAAAAACAAAAAAAAACACACATACTACTTCTTAAACAAAAAATGGTGCAAACGTGGATCTTACGGATGTAAATCCTAATTACCAATTAATAGGATGATCTTGGAAAACTGTTTTAAAACAAAGGAAAAATTTTAGTACTGCCTGGATAGATTACCGTAAGATATTCGACAGTACACCTCTTTCATAGATATTAAAGTCTTTAAGTATATACAAGGTATCACACGTCGTCATCAAACAAAGTATGTCAATATAGAAAACAACACTTCATCTCAATCATATAAATGGAATATATAGGTCAGTGAAAAGAATATCATCAGAGGAATATTTCAAGGTGATTCTTTGTCTTATTTACTATTTTGTATATTCCTAATTGCATTAACCAAGGAATTTAAGCACGCGGAATATGGCTATAACATTTATCAAAAAAGAATAAGCTATTTATTTTACATGGATGACTTAAAGTTGTATGCTAGGAATGACTGCACTGGAAGGTCTTCTGAAAACAAAACAGTAATATTTTTAGTGATGAAAATTGGAACGAAATTCGATTTAGATAAATGCGCTAACGCAATAATTTCACGTGGAATACTACAACAGATCTCCTCCATCAGCTTCAAAGATTTAGAGTAGGAATAAGCTTATAAGTGCCTCGGTATAAATGAGGATAAAGGAATTCACCATAAAAAAAAACGAAAGAAATACTGCGAAAAGATTACTAGAGAAGGGTGTGGCTGATATTAAAAATTGAACGAAATTCTCATAACACAATTATGGCAATTAATATTCTTGCCATTTCAGTGGTTCAATTTAGTTTCAACATCTTGAAATGAACTCTAAATGACATGGATGATAAAATTAGTCAAGTAACACGAAAACAGAAAGAAAAAAATATTCAATCAGGAAAGAAACAAAATGAAGAACTATTCAATCATGAAAGAAAGTCGTAAATAGAAACGTGATGTACATTTAGTAGATTCCGTAGAAAACCAAAACAGAATCAAAGAACAAACTGTTGCACCAAAAGAATTAAAAAGAAAGTCAAGGATTATGTGATTGAATAGATGAAACAACGCTGTCAAGACAAACCTCTGCACGGCCAATATCCAGAGCGTGCTAATGAAGTTAACACTCATCGATGGTTACGAGAATTTGAATTAAAAACTGGAACGGAAGGCTTTATTCTTACAGCGCAAGACTAGCGTCTTTTCACTAGAAACTTTCAGGAAAATATCATACATATTAGTGTAGATCCAAAATGCAGGTTCTGTGACAAATATAAGGAAACAATAGACCATCTAATCTCAAGATATTCTCTACTTGCGCCAAGTGAATATAAAAATTGTCACAATAGAGTGGGGAAATACTTACAATGGGCAATGTGCAAACACTTTGGGAAAAGTGTTAAGAAACACTGGTATGCACATCACCCACTACCGCTTACAGAATAGGAAGACATGACAATTCTATGGGATTATAAAATCTTTACAGACAGGAATATTGAAGCAAATAGGCTGGGCATAATTGACAAAAACCGACCCCTCCCCCCCAAAAAAAAAAACTTGTTTACTAATAGATATGGCTTGTTCACAGGACTGTAATATAGCAACCAAGGAACTTGAAAATCCATCGAATTAGACCTGGAAATCAGAAAAGAAAAAATGTGTAAATTGGAAACAAGAATAGTGCCATACGTAGTAGGTCCGCGTGGAATGATAAAAAAGGAACACTTTGAAAATATCCCCGGAAATCCCAGCTTAAGCGAAATACAAAATGTTTTGATAAGTACAGCCCACATACTAAGAAAAATTTTGTCGATGTAACACTGGTGATCATATCGGATTTAGAAAACGAATCGTGAATTTTAGCCATAACAAGGCATCGCTATCTGCCATTGGTCTTCACGCAGAATTGGTAAGTAGTGTGACTATAACAGAAATCAAAATATAATTATCGTAAGACCTTTTATAATGTGTCACACTCTTGGGTCCTTATGGTATTGAAAATGTACAAAGTCTTCTCGTTGGTAGTAAATAACCTTAAATATACCATGGAACTCTGGAAAACCACATTATAACTAAATCACAGGATAAGCCTTATCCCTTCCAGTGTTTTTGAATATACGACGAGGAATATTTCAAGGAGACTCCCTGTCGCCTCTTTTGTTCTATCTGTCCGAAATCCCCCTTTCGCCTGAACTAAACAGCAGTAACTATGGATGCAAAGGAAAAAAGAAAGCGTTTAACTTTAAAGTAAGAGAGAATTACAGAAACACACACAATAGATCTAGGTTTTGTCACAATGATTAGGGAACTGAAAAAGAAGTAGTCTGTAAATACCTAGGAGTCAGCTAAGGAGATGGAATGCAGCCTAACCAAACGAAGAAGAATGTAAATTACTAATAGTACAGGCGTGGGCGCCTGGTGATAAGTACCGAATTGAATTCACAAAACAGAATACTAGCCATAAACATATTCTATGTCCCTGTGGTACAGTACTGTTCCAACATCTTTAACTGAACCACAGATGATATTAAGTGAAAGGATGTCAAAACGAGAAAGCTGCTTACTTGCCACATCATGCATAATTCAAAGGTTCATGTTCATTGTTTGTATAGTACAACATCCCACTAGAGCGGTCTTACAAATCCACATCACTCTTCAAAGTCGCCTGTAAACTACAGAGGACTGGATGATGATCTGTGTCACAGAACATGAAAGGATTAAGAAACGTTATTCAGTGAAAAGCGAATGCAACAAATTCAAAAGGTAATTTCAAGTGGGTGAAAAAGTGTAAGTAAATCATAATGCAATACTGTAGATGCAAAGAATCTAAAAAAAAAAGTAAAAGTAAAGGCAATTTACCAAATGGAGAACGATGACAGATAAAGAAACTCATCAGAATAATTGTTATGAAAATATTTGTAGAAAGTGCAGAGGGACGAAACGTCACGTCGTTGAGAAAGTGACTGAAGTCGACGTAACTGGTTATGGCAACGGTATTTAATTCACTGAAGAATAGTAGATTTAAAAATGATGAATCCTGACGGGAAAAGATTTCTGTCACGACACAGTGAACTCATTTTACCTTGTAGTACACGTAGCAATTGATTTGATAGAGTCTTTCCACGCATCATGTCAGCGGAAATCGAGGCCAAGAAGGCATCGAGTGCTGCACTCCTGATGGCAGGCAGAAAATATTCTCTGTGCTGATTAAACGAAAGTAGTTTTATTTTGAAGATTTTATAATTTACTAGCCACATCTTGCCCAAGTCGTCTACTGACTGGAGGTCATTTTCAAAACCAGTTGCCAGATTAACTTTGCCGTATCTGTCATATTTGCTACTAAGACACGAGTAAATGGTTGTGTCACCTGCATAAATACGTACTTGGAAACTGATGATATCAAGAAGGTCGTTAAGGAAGATCAGAAATAGCTTATGTCCATGTATATAACCCTGAGTTATTTGGTACCATGTTTAGCCAAGTTTAGCTAAGTTTGAGCCTCATTAAGGTGATTGAAGGTCGAACAGTAAGGTGTATTTGAATAGATATATGGTTGCTGTGATCTTAGGATTACAAAACACAAGATCTAAAGAATTGAAATCTGAAATAAAGCAACAGATATTTAAAATTAAGTAATATATTTTAACGAGCCCCCCCCAAAAAAAATACAAATAAAATACTACCATTTGTGTAGTTGTCGAAGTTGTAGTTGTTTTACCTTTGATGGACACAGGCACGGTTTAGGCAATTCTTTGAAACGCAAAGAATTAATGAATGTCTAAAACAACCAATAACACGTCACTAATGTTCAAAACATATTCATTTTTCCATAAATGCTTTTACATACATTTAGCAATACATCGACTAACGATCTCAATATTGTAACTTTAAATAATATAAACTTCCTTTTCGTCATTAAGAAGTTTAACAAATTTGTGTACATTGCAAAATTTTCAACAGATATCTGTCAACATATTCTTTATCGACGAGATATTTTTATGGTTTGATAATGAAAAAAAGGTTTATATACAGTCAGATCTGAGCCGATTCGTATGTTTGAATTTCAAATCCACATGCCTGGATGATTTTTATTCTCTAGAAAAAATCCACCCTAGAATATAATTATTACAAGCCCTATGTTATATTTAATATTCCTGGATTTTGTCTGTGAGCATTCTGGGAAAATGGATTCATAACTGAAATTTCTAAGTATATGATAAAATATAAAACTACGTCTTTTATGTCAATCAGCCTCTCTGTTTGAAATCTTTGTGTATTATTTCATAGTATGAGTGTAGGGTATTATACAAATGGAGGTAAGAATTTAAAAAAAATTGTTATGCGACGAAAATAATATTTTCATCATAGTTCTCTGTCTCTTTCTCTCTCTCTCTCAATATATATATATATATATATATATATATATATATATATATATATATATATATATATATATATATATAATGTTAAATTACACACACACACACAGATATATATATATATATATATATATATATATATATATATATATATATAGAGAGAGAGAGAGAGAGAGAGATAGATAGATAGATAGATAGATAGATAGATAGATAGTCAGGTATAGAAAATACAAAAAAATAGTGTCAGTTACATTTAAATACGTCTTAAAATGTGGACAAAAAGGGATAAATATCCAGATATATTCGCGAAATTAACTTAATTTTCTAATGTAACCTGCTTTTATTAAATTAAGTTTATTAAATTAAGTTTATTAAATTCGGAATCAGTGCGTAAAACTAAAGAATATATACATTCGTCTGTATTTTTCTAGCGGTTCATATAAGGCAGTCAACTTGACTCTTTCTTTCAATCCCATCTATATATATATATATATATATATATATATATATATATATATATATATATATATATATATATATATATATATATATCAGTGTATTCCTATTTGTACAAAAGCGTTTTATATGTCTATATATTTATCCATCTGCAGTGCGCAATCTCTCCATATAAATCGTTAATCACATGTGTCGGCCGTTAAACAAATATCTATCCTTGAAGTGATGATTTTCTTGACTGGCAGGCAGAGTGGATATATATATATATATGTATATATATATATATATATATATATATATATATATATATATACACAGAGACAAAGAGTACAAAAGTTATTTGAGGAGACATCGAACACCTTATAAAAACAACCACATCTTACAAAAACTAAACTTAATGATACAAAACTTTGTACACAGATCCAGTCAGGTTTGGATGACATGTTTATGCTGCATAGCTGCTTTCAGCCCCAGGGATGGCTTCAATGCGGCTCCAGGAATCGTAGATATGAAGGCATCACATGATCTGTAATTATATTGAACAATAGTGGGATAATGGCTTTTGTCGGAATCTGTCGAATTTTGTTCAAAGACAAAAACTCCCGACATGTAACAGTCATAGAGGATTTGGGTTCGTCTAGATAGGTGGATACATATTAGATGATGTGGTCGTACAGATTAGTCGCAATGGAATACTTAGGTCACCACAACTCTGTGAGTAAGTGCAAAGTCCTGCTGAAACACTTACGTCCTTCCATCGCATAAAAAAACCTATCCAGAACTTTGCAGCTGTTTCTAGTGTTTTAGTGTAGTCAAATGCATTCAACTGAAAACACTGTTGAAAGAAGTTCTTTATTACACTTTACCGCCAAATCCATCAGAGAATCGGTAAACTTACTCCGCATAACTAAGGAGGGATCGCAACGATACGCATGGAATTACCTTTTATTTCCGCAGTTCAAATTTGATCCTTGTTTAATGTTTTTGTCTGAAACAAACGAAACGGAATATGCAAGGTTCTTCTGGGTGGTTCAACTTGTTTAGTAATCGTTTTGCTGGAAGAAAGCGTTGTTCATGTTTGTTGCTCATCCATCATTACGTATGACTTATATCGAATGTGCATCGCATTACGAATTGGGCTCTCAGATACATGCAGATCTCTGGTAGAGTCCCTTGTGAACGTTTCAGGATTCGCATCGATAATGTTCTCTACCTGCTGTACGAATTGTTGTTTACGGATTCTATCAAAACGCTGTGTTTTTTTATGCTTTGTTACAGGCGACATATCCCTGCTGGGAGCTTCCATTTGAACTTTGTGTAAATACAAAATGGAAACATTCAAAACTAAGACAATATAAAAGAAAATAAACATAATTAAAATTTACAAAAAGTACCGTTTAATCATCTTCAAAAAAACATTTATTTCTCATTTGACTGTTAATATTTAACAGCCCCCCCCCACGAAAGATGCATGTGGCACAAGGCCGAGTTTACCATTGGTTCTCCGAGCCCGTAGGCTCGGCTAAAAATATTCCCTTAGAACCCGTATAAACGGGTTCAGGGTCTGTCTATATGTATGTGCCTATATGTATGTGCGTATGTTTGTACGATGTCTGATAAAAAAATTATTGGGACTGGTACTATAGAAAGAAAATTACAACACATATCAATTCGTCATTTAATCTCCTTCGAAGCAGTCTCCTTGTGAAACCACTTCGTTTTCATTGATGGGAGCATTCAAGGGACTTATTTTTTGGTATATTTTTGCCTCGTCACGTTCTCTTGGATTTATTCGAGCTCTTGAAATTTTCTTACTTCCAAATGGGTCTGGACTTTTGGAAAAAGGGAAATTTTACAAGGGTCAAGATTTGGTGAATATGGTGGTTGTCAAACCTGAATAATGTTGTGCAAGGCCAACAAGTCATGGTCACGGATGGAAGCTCTGTGATGTAGTGAAACGATCACACTCTACATATTTTCATTCCGAGCACTGTTATAGACAACGGAAGTGAACGAGATCAGTATAATTTAGAGTGTATACGCCCTTCAAATTCACTCTTTACCATAGTAACATCCCTATATATTTTTTGATCAGGCCTCGTAAAAAACTTGTATATGCTTACTGTTGTGGTGTCCTCCTTCTAAAGAGTCTATGTTGGACTTTTCCGCCTAGTATAAAATTAGTAAGAGAGAAGGCCTTGTTGGAACAATCGACCAGATTGTTCATCTGTCGAACTCTGTCTTGAGCGGAGACGAACCCGGACGAGGATTTGCCGAAGGGCAAAGTTTCGTTCGGGGAGGTAGACAAACCCTGAACCCGTTTATACGGCTTCTAAGGGAATATTTTTGGCCAAGCCTACGGGCTCGGAGAACCCACGGTAAACTCGGTCTTGTGCCACATGCATCCCTCGTTGGGAGGGGGTGGTTGTTAAATATTAACAGTCAAATAGTTTTTGTTCTACCGAGGCTGTGACTTTTTCGCAACTGCTCTCGAACTCTCTGCTTTTGGGTAGAGCGGAACCCAGACGAGGTTTTTGTCGAAGGGCAGAGTCCCGTCCGGGTAGGTAGACTGACCTGAACCCGTTTATGCTGGTTCTACGGGGATTTTTTTAGCCAAGCCTACCGTCTCGGATGACCCACGTTAAACTGTGCCATGTGGCACATCTACCCTCGTGGGGGCTGCTAAATATTAACAATCGAATAGATTGAACGCTGGGTCAACCGAAACACACTCACTACCCGTGTAATACTCTTCTGTTGTATTTACTGTTTAATATATGGTATATCTGTAACACTTGTTTTATTATTTCTTTAACTATTTACTTGGTCACAACACTTAAGTTAATTTTTGTATCTATACTTGTCAACATGTATCTATATCTGTTAATAAACATTGAAAGATTAAATAAATGAATCCGTGAGATTAAACTGCTGTTTCTTTATAATGATGATTATATGGCAATGATGATAGCGTCATATTAATACTTTCAGATTAGAATTGTTCGTTGCAGCAGGACTTTCATAGTTTTATACTCGGCTTTCTGTCACGTTTTGTGCGTTCATTCGAATACGTCTATTCCAGGCTTTCGTCTATATTCGGCAACTCAATCGAAACATATCTTTTTTTTTTTAAGACGTGATGGGATTTTATAAAATTGTTTACGGAGAACAACTAGCATTTCTGCAATAGACACACTTCAACAAAACAGGCGACAGTATTTGGTTGGACATGGTCACACTAATGTGCATTGTTTGGAGACAGAATCGATGTGAAATCTACTTCGCACGTCAATTTGATCGTTAGAAATGGAAAGACAGGACGACGGCGATCGAAAGAGAATGATACATGGCAAGATATTTCGAACAGAAGAGTTCATTACTAAAGAAGACGCGGACGAATCTGTCTGCTGTGTCTATTGATAGCGTGGAACGAGGGAAGGAAATGAAAGGATGAAGATGAACAGAAAACGAGAATTCTCTGCGTAAAAAAAAAGGAAAAGAAAATGAAGGAGACTGACGATCAGATGGGAGAAAAATGACAAAATAATGACGCTGTCGAATATTCCGACAACGCTCAGGTATCATCAAGCTGTAAATAGCAATGCCTTTGTTCTGGTTCTTCTTTGACTTCTCATAAACTTCCTTTTCATCTATATTTGTTATCTTTCTCCGACAACATGTCCAGATGTTTCTTCAACTCCGATTAAAAATAATTATACGTATATAACTTATCGGTATCGCGATATGAACTGTAAGAGTGGCATCTGATAGCGCTTGGATCAAGTGACACCAAGTCTCTTTCATCTAGCAGCCTTATCCTCAATATTCCGAGTACAACCTGACCATTATTCAATGAATCACAGATCGACCTATTCTAGTAATTTGGAGGAACCTTCGCTAGCTTCATATTTCAAATGGTTCCCGTGTAAGGTCCAGTTACTTTTCTCATTTTCTTATTAAAGTCTTAGACGAGAAACGATATAAAATATGATATAGATACTACTTACTTTGCTTTTGTTATTATTAAAATGAACCAAATTGTGTACATAACACTATAATTCATCTACTCTGCTTTGTTAGATTTGATATTTGCAAAATTTCCGTCAAACATTCTATTTTATGGAGGTTTCTTCTTCTTCTTCTTCTTCTTCTTCTTCTTCTTCTTCTTCTTCTTCTTCTTCTTCTTCTTATCCACCACCAGCACCACCACCTCATCTGTGAGGGTGGCGTTGCAGGGTGGAATATACTTTGTCACCCACTAGGACGCAGGGATGCTTTTGGACTCTATCGAAACCGGAAAGTGAGGACTGGGCAGCTGCTGCCAAAATATGACAGCAGTAATCCATTTTGGTCTTGCTACTGGAAAGCTATGTGTCAGATACTTACAAAGCGGTACAGTGAATCGACCATTTTCCCTGCATCTTTATCGATAGATCGTGTGTAGCTATGGATGATATGTAAGTCCGGTTTAAGTTTGAGGCTCAATATACGCCCAATGTACGGGGCCTCCCTGAGGGAACATCCATCCATTATGATTGGTGGGAGTTCAGATTCCACTGTCTAGTTTCTTAATACTTTCTTCCAATTTTAGATTGCATTCTTCACTATTCCAATGCACCTTGTGGGGTGGATTGTCTTGGGATATCCGACATTTGTGGCATTCTAAAAACAAAAATAAACAAAAAAATAAACAAAAAAAAAAACTCTCAAATTCTTGGATACATTTGAGATAAGATTAATTATTCTGGATGGAGGTTTCCGGCTATATCCCGTTGAGACACCAGTTCTTGTCCGATTACCGAAGTTAAGACGCCTCCATTCTGGTCAGTACCTAGATGAGTGACTGCTTGTGTATAACAGGTGATGTAAGCTTAGAGAGCCGATTTCCAATTCCAGTTGAATTTGTTATATTCACTTCCGCGCAAATTACTTGGGAAAGGTATGAATCCACTTATTCTCCTCCCATCTATGGGTTAAATAGTAGGACTAGTAATTCATTATTATTTTCAAAAAATTCTTATAATGTAGAAATATTTTTTGGCCTAAAATAACCTGCAAAAGGTGATAAACCATAAATAAATACAATTAATCTCTGTATTATCTTGTAGCTTAAATTAACATTAGGCGATTTTAGCTATGATAATTGATATGCTATTAGCTCTTATTTTTCTAACAATTATTGTTTATTATTAACAACAGAAAGAAGATAATATAAAATATTAACATCGGGGATACTAAACCACTACATCGTTTAATCGCTGAGTAAATATAAAGACTTTCATTTATTAGATGGCATGGAAAATAATCCGTTCTGTTCGAAGCAATAAACGAACGTTTTAACAGTAGAACATAGTTTCAGAATCGATGGGAAAAGTGTGGAAATGAATTCCTTTACGTATATATTAAGATTGGGTATTAGATTAAACAAGTCATCAATTTTAAAATTATATTTACAAATAATAGCTTTCAAGCCAGTCACGTTTCATTTACTCCATTGCGATCAGATTTATTTTCAATTATCAAATATAGATCATATGGGAAACGTGATATATATTCGGTATTTAAATTCATATAACAATAACCTACTATTTACACTTAAACTTATGATAGAATACATTTAGTTTAACCCTGCGAAACCTGATACCCTGATGAGTAAAATACATACACATTCACACAGCGTTCTGAATACCGATGGCTCAGGTTCAAAAGGTTAATTTAATCCCAAGTTTAGATAGTTAACCCTTAAACTCTAACCATGGGTATATAGTACCCAGCGCAATTTTTTCTATTTTTACTTACAATTTTCAGTACCTGATTTTCTTACCTAAATAATGTTTTTCAGTTCCGATTAATGGTAACTCAAAGTAAAAGTTTGAGTGCCAGCACGAAAATATTTCTAATAAAGATTTATATTTAATACTAGCAGTATGGCCCGGTGTTGCCCGTGCTTGGGTCAAAAATCGTACAACTCATACAGCAATTGCTATCACTTGACTTAAAATATTTTTGCCCTTCCTTGCCTTTAAAGGAGTGCCCTTTGCCGTGCTGATGTTGCTACATGCCTTACTTCTTGCCTATCTCACGCTGCAAATTTTTTCTAAACTCTATACTAAAGATTAAATCTGTTACGAAAAAAGAACTAAACAAGATGAACACAAAACGATCAGCTTTAAAAAAAGGACTCGTAACAGGAAAAACCGAATGAAAAAAGAATGTTAACAACAAATACTTTGTCACACCGAACCCAGTTCTGCGAAATCAGAATCAACGTTGAGTTGAAGCAAGCGAATGAGCCAATTGGAGTAACGTGCCATGCAGATTTACATTTTTCCCACTTGTGACGAATGCAGCTACGATTTTTTGCATGCTAGCATGCTAGTTAACATTCGTGTCAGTTAGCTGTTGACTCTCACGTTGGCCAATAGAATCTTCCGGCCTATTCGTGGCAGTCAGCTATTGGCTCTCATTCTGGTCAGTAGAAAATGGCCGCAAATTCGTCGAAATTTGTGGCCGTGTATTCGTTACACACACACACACACACGCACACACACATACACGCACACATCCTGCCTTTTATAGATAGAGAATTATTTTGATATTTTCAAAATCGGGTATGATATACCCATGGTTAGTAGTGGTGTAACTTTAATTGATGGTTAGTGTCTTAGGGTTAAGCAAAGTATTTAGAAACATAAAAACAATCGTTAGAAACAAATAAAAGAAAGTACTTAACTCTTAAGTAATATCGAACATCCTCTATTACAGTGGATTCTGGACAATCTCATAAATGAAAGAGAGACATGAAGAAATGTGGTCCTCAGAATGGTGAGAATAACATGGCCGGATCATGTGGGAAACGACGAAGGTTTAAGGAAAATGGAAACAGAAATGACTTATATACTTAACGTCAAAAAGGAGTCGTTGAAATTTCCAGGGTGCACGATGAGCAAAGAGGGCTTGGAAAATTTAACAGGGTAGATTGAAGGCAAGAGGTAAACAACTCATAACTTAGCTAACTAGTTCCTGTAAATAGATGACAGAACAAGGATTATGTAAGATAGAAGATTTACAAAGAGCTACAAAGGACAGGTAATTGTGAATAGTCATGATCACAAACGTCCTGAAGGGTCACAGCAAAGATTTCAAGGTCATATATCTACCACCTGCTATTTACACATAATCTCATAACATTATGCATATATTTAATTTAATTCCAAGCAGAGATGGTTTGTAACATTAGGCCAAACTTTATCAATTCATAAAGAAAAATTTAACTTGGACAACCGAAGGATTGTTGGGATACCAAGAAAATACATTCCAAGAGTTAAACAAGAAAAATTCCTTAGAAGCTGCCACAGTCACCGAAAAAAAAACAAAAAAACTAAAAAGATTACGCATAGTATATTAATCCTTAAATATGAGAATGAAAGTTAGATAATCTTTTCAAAGATGAAGAAGTGACTTCAAATAACACCATAGACTGGTCATATGTATAATGAGTAACTTACATTATTTACATTATTCGAATTGTTTCCGCATCTTCATTGTCATATTCACAACGTTTCGGCCGTTGTACGCTCCGGCCTTCTTCAATGATTGGAATTTCGAACCGATCCCTTTATGTCAAGGACACATGTCCCAGTAAATAAAGGCGTTGGTTAGATCCAGTGGTTATATTCAAAGAGTTGTGATTTCAATACGAGGCTACAGCAATTTTGAACCAAAAACTTGAAGAGCTATGTTAAAAGGAAATAACTGAGATATCCGGAAGAGGCATGGCACGTGAAACTAGAAAAATCTATCCCGATGCACAAAATAAACGGTTCGTTTCGAAATTCCAATCACCTGAAGAAAGTCGGAGTGTACAACGGGCGAAACGTTGTGAACATGTCAATGAAGATGAGGATAACAGCCCGGAAAATGTTTATCTTGTTGGGGTTGAAAACAGAAATAAATTCATTTTTTTTATAAGTGCAGCGTGCGAAGAGAACACGGGATTCGAAATCATTCTGTCGGTTATATTTTTCGCGCCGATAACCTTTGGCCCAAACATGCAAGCTTGACATTAAATTTGGTTTAATTTTTAAATAATCCGAAATGTCAATTTAAAATACTGGCAAAATGTGTTATTTGATCTTCATCATCATCATCATTATCGACATCGTCGTATCGAGTAGTGTTACGATTTGCTTGACGACAAAAATGAAAGTCTGTGTCATGTTTTCCACAGTACTTTGTAGCAGTAAATCACGTTGGGAACAAGGTGATCCCAGAAATGTTTGCATTCCCAACATCGTGTGTGATTCAGCGTTGGACGTATATTGAGACTGAGTTTGGGATCTCATATAGTCTGACCTGCTCGGCTTTACTAGACCAACCAGAATTATACACCCCCAAGTATAAGAGTTTTGGGTGACCCGGACACGCAAACCTCATCCCCACAATCAAGGCGAGGATCATTGAATTTTCTTTATGTTTTTATATAAAGAAATTTCTCATAGATAAAGTTCTATGCCATGTTTTCCGACATAGAAGTAAATCTAAATATCATACGAACTATGAATGTTGAACTTTGCGGTTCAGAACAATGACCAATAATTTAGAAACCGTGTATTTTATTCCATTAGTATGCTGCATGACTTCATAAGAGAATCATTTAGTGAATAATCTTATTAGGAACTGCACCAACCAAGAGCAAAACGATGCCAAATGACTGTGATCGCAGAAGAAGAGACAATAATAGAATAAAATTAACAGCACCCTCCTCCATTATGTCGGATGATAAATTACGTTATGATTTATTAAAGCAGCAGCAAACAATATCTGAGAATATCTGAGAGATTTTGAGATGAAAATCATCGTAAGTGATGGAGGGTGATATTTCCAGATGGAGCAGATGTGAAAATCAAGAAAAAAGGCGAGAGACGCTTGAGTGGCGGCAAATACAAACTGAAATGGGTCCACAGGGGGGGGACTGGCTATTTCACATCTGCGTTAACAAATTGATTAATCCTCGCTGGAAAAAAAAATAAGATGAAAAAAAAAGCTTTGTAAAATTCATTGGTTAAATTCTTGTGAAATTTGTTCGACACAGAATCAACGTGTCACAGTTCGTGTATACTGGTTTACGAATATTTGTGTATATATTTGAACACTTTTTTTCACACAGAAGCGAACGCATTCGTCTATTTGTATTTTATGTGCAGAAAATTGCCGAAGTGTGGTTGAAAGGAAAAGAAAAATACATAGGCAGATCGAAGATAATAATATTCTTCAGGTTATATGTCATTTTCGCTTTTGTGGAAAGACAAGATTCATATCAGGGCGTAAATCTTCCTGTCTTGCTTGTATTGTGTAAAATGTCTTGACCATTTCTGTTCGTGAGAAGGAACAAGTGTAAGTAAAGCTATATAAATCTGTATGCGTTGGTAGCGTTTTTAATAGATGACCTTTGAACACGTGATTTTCTTTTGCATATAACTGCAATTTATGACATTATATATATATATATATATGTGTGTATATATATATATATATATATATATATATATATATATGTAGATATATAGATATATGCATACCAATGTAAAGGAGCTAACCACATATATATATATATATATATATATATATATATATATATATATATGTGTGTGTGTGTATGCATACCAATGTAAAGGGCTAACCATATCTATCTATCTATCTATCTCTTTTATATATATATATATATATATATATATATATATATATATATATATATAAGTGTGTATTTGGGCAGGAAACTCTCTTTTATACACATTTCATTAGAGACGACTGGTAGAGAATCAGAAGCACTTCAGTACTTTGCTGATAATCTCGTAATAAATTTTGTTCAGTGTTGGTTGCTTTACTTTGATATAAAGGGTTTCCAGAATTTGAATATTTTAGTTATTATTGTCGTGGTGTATTATATTAGTATTGTTAACAAATATTTTCCTCTAATGTATATCCGTTCGCGAGAAATGTAAATACTTTACGCTAATGATGCCAAAATACAATTTTTTGTTACACGTCCTTCTTGGTCAGGCTGAATGCTTTTCAACATGGGCTCATTATTTAAACTGACGCACTTCTTGCTTGTGGAACTCACTTCCGGCTTCCTGCTTTCCTGTCACTTACGATCTGCAAAACATTCATTGCAGCGTCGATCGTGAAATTCTGTTTCTTTTAATCCTGGCCTATTGTTGTACTCCGTCTCGTCAAAATTTTCTATGCGTCTTTCATTCTCTGTAACATTTTACGTCTTATTTGCTTTATTCTCCTTTTTGAGAAAAATGTTTTTAACAAATTACTACTAAGCTAATATTAAGTAGATAATATTTGTTTTAAATATATATATATATATATATATATATATATATATATATATATATATATATATATATAAAAGTGAACATATAAGTAAACACTTAGAGGCGACAGTCTGTTTCATGCTATATGCAATCGTCAGGCCACGAGTCAGAGCATGAAACAGACTGTCGCCTCTAAGTGTTTATTTTTATATTCACTTTTATATTTACACACGCTCTTTCTCAGATATTAAGCACTTTATCCCATAAATATAGCACATCTTAAGACTATATTTCTTCATATATATATATATATATATATATATATATATATATCTGTTAAAATGAGATGTCGACACTTTATCTATCGCGCCTGTATATACACACACACACACACACACACACACACACACACATATATATATATATATATATATATATATATATATATGTATGTATGTATGTATATATACGGAGTGCGATAGGTAAAGTGTCGATATCTCATTTTAACAGATATATTAACCAAAAGTACACAAAAATATCTTGAAATACTAAAGAGTAAATTTATACAATACAATTGCCGTCGTTACTAAAGAGTCGTTACTAAAGAGTAAATTTATCAATACAATTGCCGTTACAAAAGATTAGAAGTCGTCTGGAGATACACATTTCATTAGAGACGACTGGTAGAGAATCAAAGCACTTCAGTACTTTTTATTGATAATCTCGTAATAAATTTTGTTCAGTGTTGGTTGCTTTTACTTTGATATAAAGGGTTTCCAGAATTTGAATATTTTAGTTATTATTGTCGTGGTGTATTATATTAGTATTGTTAACAAATATTTTCCTCTAATGTATATCCGTTCGCGAGAAATGTAAATACATTTTACTCTAATGATGCCAAAATACGACTTCTGAATCTCTTGCAACTCTTCTGGGCAGCCTGTTTGTTGAATGCTGCCATAATCCTTACTTTCAGTTTATCTTTGGTGTCACAAGGATTTTTTTTAACTCTTGAGGTAGGGACGTTCGCTCTAGGGTTTTGTAGATAATATCAATGTATATTTCTTTAAGACGACTGGACAGTGAAAATCATTGGTTGGAATAGGTTCACAAAATTTGAACAAATAACAATCTTTGAGATTTTCTTCCATTTTGCAAGGTTTGTTGATAGGTCCAAAAAAGTTTTAGCACAACCTTTGTTTATGCTTTCATTTATGGCGGTTATTTGAAAGAAATGTTATAAGTTTAAAAATGGATTGCAAAATCAATATCTAAGGACATTCTACATGGTTGTTGAGGAAATAATATCTTTTTAGCTTTGAGAAGATGAATGAAGTGAAAGTTGGTAGTGTAATATTCGCTGAAATTCCAATATGTACCATTGTCTTCAAAACACTTCAGGCGAAGTGCAAAATGTATATTTATGCTTCTACTCCAAAATTCAGAATATCTTCAGTCAATGATCTCCTTGATGCCATCGCACACAGCTGCCTTTTTTACAAAAGCGCTTAAAACAAGACAGTATGGAAATCATTGAAGTCATTCAAAAATAATTGGTTATTTTTATAATCAATTGACTGGCTGTAAATATCAAGTGGCGTCTTATCATATTCGACACGGTAAAAACTATGGCGCCAATAAGTTAGCCATTGTGTGGATTGATTAACGGTTATCAATACAGTAAATGAAATCTGAAAAACGAGTTCAAATTCCTGCTGAGGTATGTGACCACTTCTCATTAATACATTCGAAAGAAGAAGAAATCAATCACTTTTGTGTTTATCTAGACTTCCTTAAGTTTTTACTGAATATTCACCTAATATAGAGGATTACGTTTTTAGAATTTTAAGGTTGATACATGGTCGTTTGCGGAAGAAGTAAATGCAAATTATGAATATATGTCTGTATATGCAGAGCCTAGATTTGAAATGGTTAAGGTTGTAGTAATCCGTGATGCATCCTCTCCCGAATTTTTTTATGCCAGTATTTTTTAATTATGAATTTTGCTTAACAGTTAATAAAAAGTGTGAGTGATAAAAATAGACTTAATAATAACAAGAAATCATACCCATAAAAAAAAAAACAGGATCGATTTCTTCCGGAATAAGAAGCAAATATTTCTTACACTTAAAGGGGGTAATGTTAGAAAGACGCCAAAATTTTATGAGCATGATTGAGACAAATGAATTGGATGAATTTGCATGTTACCTTAAAAATGTTATCTGAGTCGCCAAATGAAGCAAAGTAAATTCTATTTCTGCTTGCATTCACACATCCAGAGAATTTCATTACAGATAAAATAATAAGGGATTAACATTGGGACAACCCTTTTAAACTCGCCCGTAATACACCAGAACAAAATTGACCATAACTTTGATTGTACATATACCATCCTAATTTTCAGAAAAGAACATAATTCTTTACGTCTAAAGTAATTCCAGGGAGTCCTGATAAATATTTTACCAAATATAAACACACGTCAAAATCACTATATTATATCACCACCCTTTATTGAATCCATTCTTAAAGAATTTAACGTAAGTTTATCTAACACAGTCGGTGTTTATGTATAAATGTTTCCAAATCAACATGCGGACAAACTCCAAACGTAAAAAATATCTACTAGATGTAAACAGACGCACTTACGAATATGGATTATCATCTGAATCCCACACACGAGAATTCTGATACACTTACATACTTAAAGCAATATATACATATGATTTTTAGTTAGGATTGAAATCCATTATTTTTTGAAACTTTGAAAGACCGGGTAATCTCTTCTGGAATCCGGAACGCCATGAATTATAATAATGTTGGTAAACAAGTCAAATTCACGTGAAAACGGAAACAAATGAAAATCAAACATCACTAAAATAACGATACCAGAATTTGTTTCTTTTTTTACTGCCATATTTCATTTTCTGATGAAGATTCAATAAAAGTGAAATATGTTAGACTGATAAACATTTCCTATTTGCTCTTTATCCTATTATTCCAAGGTCGGATTCCAATCTATATTTGACATGTATTTTATCCCAATTCATCAGAGAAAATAATAAAAAGAAGAAAAAAAAGACCTTTTGACTATTTACAATATATAAACAATACAATGTCTTTAGGAGTTTAAAATTTCGAATAAAAGTAGTACATCCACAAACATTTTACACCTTTCTCCCCTCGTATATTTTCTGGAAAACAAACAAACCCATCTTATTCCGAAAGAAAATAAATTTATTTTCCTTGATTTTTATTATTAGAACTAATGTAATTTGAAAAAAGCTAAAACTTTTATTAATAGATGAAAAGGAAGGACAGCTTAAAATATATGAAGACTACTGCTACAATCTTTAGCCTTAATTGCCAACCAGTCTAGAAAAAAGAATACAAAATCTTAACAAAAGCGACAGTCTTTCTCCCAAACCATATTCAATTTATAGATATTAAATTGAAGGAAGATCGGCAGAAATATGATCCTTTATATATTTAAGAAACATGCTGCGAAAAAGAATGGTGAACTGTTTGATATACGTTCTTACCGGAGATTTTAATTGTTTTTTTTTTGTTTTTTTTTTCATCAATCCGCCCCAGGCAAGAGGATAATACTGCTAAAAGTCGAGGGGCTACTATTAATGAAAGACAATTAGAAGACATTAGAAGGAACCGGAAACCAAATCCTAAAGAGGACACAAAGGATGAACCGCTACTCCAGTTCAAAAGACCGGGGTTGAGTATAAACCGGAAGATAGACGAATCTATCTACTCCTATTGAAGGGAAATAAATAACAATTAAAATTTTAAGCGGAGACATTAGAGGTAAGAAGTGGAAATTGATTTTAGAAGAAATCGGAATACCAATCTTAAACAGGAAACAAGGGATAAACTTTTACTCCTGTTCACATGATTGAGTAGGAGTGTGAGACGTATAGATTTGAAGTAGACATTTGAAGAAACCGGAAACACAATCCTAAACCGGAAACACAATCCTAAACCGGAAACAAAGAATAAAACTCTACTACTGTTCAAAAGACTACAAAGGATTTACATTGAATTCTAAAATTTATTATAAAATAAAGTGTTCTTATTTGTTTTCCCCAAAATGTTTACACATATCAGATTATTTCATTTTTGTTCCATCGCTTTGTACTTGACTACATCAACACAATTTGAAGTTCAAATGGGAATGTATGTATGTGGATGAATATTCGCTTAATTTACTTATCAGTACACGAACAAGAATTGTATAAACGGTTGAACGTTACTTTTCGTTGTGTGCTGAAGCAACGTGGAGGCGGCAACGATTGTGCGAACATTTGTTAATAAAACGAATAATAATAATTACATTAGCTTAGCGGTTGAGTTAATGGAGTTGCCCAATTAACTGTAATTACATTAGTAGACAGACGTCAGTAATGGCTGTAGAGAATTACTTGAGTTGTGATGTCGGCATCGGAGGTTATCGATAATTGACACTTGCCATGCGAAGTACAATGCCTGTCGAAAAGCAAATAAAACGCCCGATGCGTGATACAAGTTGAGAACGAAAATCTATTACACACACACGCACGCACACACACACACACACACACACATCTATATATATATATATATATATATATGAAATAGACTTTTCGTTAAAAAATTAATGGATTTATTTTAATTTGAAATAAATGTATTTGAAATAGGAGTTCCATTTTTATTATTGTTTTAAGGAGTTTGTATTGCGTCTATGTGTGTGCGCAGTGAAAGAATACTCAATAAAGAAACTGTGCTAGCTGGCAGGGATCGAACGTGTGTCTATTATAATAACATTTGAAGTAATAAAAATGAAGGATTAAATGCAAATCCATTAATTCATTAGAAATTGCTTTGTTTACGTTTTGGATATGAAACATGGTAGATATGGGTCCTTCCGAAAAATAATCAATAAATAATTGCGCTTTTCTTAAAAAGGGAAACTAGATCCTTACGCTTTTCGTAGCCCAGCGGTAAAACACGCCGAAGTAAACGATTGTTTCTTCTACAAATGAGGATATGGGTTCGATATACACGGGGAAGTATATTTTCTTTATTGAGATTTCTGGAAAGCGGTGACCGGTAGACGTAATACGCACCGCTAAAAACAATATTAAAATGGGGCGTCTATTTCAAATAATAGCTTCTCCTATAATAACATTTGAACTAATTAATCAAACACACACATAAATAAAAAAAAGTAGTGTCTTGTGACCAAGTAAATGGTTAAGTAATAACAAAAACCAGGTTTACAGGTATATTAAACAGTTAGTACACCAGAAGCGTATTACACGACTAGTCACATGGTATCGAATGAACTAGGGCTCAATCTATTCATTGTTAATATTTAACAGCCCCCACCACCACTAGGGGTGTATGGGGCACAAGAGTTTACAGTGGGTTCTCCGAGCCTGTAGGTTCGGCCAAAAATATTCAGTTAGAACCCGTATAAACCGGTTCAGGGTCTGTCTACCTCCCCGGACGAAACTTTGCCCTTCGGTAAAGCCTCGTCCTGGTTCCTCCCTGCTTAAGGCAGAGAGTTCAACAGAACAGTACGAACAAATCTATTCACTCTTATATTTAAGAACGCCCATGGTGTATGTAGAACAAGGGCGAGTTAACCGTGGGTTCGCCGAGCCCGTAGGCTCGACGAAAAATATTTCCTTCGAACCCGTATAAACTGGTTCAGGGTCTGTCTACCTCCCCGAACGAAACTTTGCCCTTCGGCAAAGCCTCGTCAGGGTTCCTTTCTGCTCAAGGCAGAGAGTTCGACAATTGAACAATCTATTCAGTGTTATATTTAACAGTCCCCCCCCACAAGGAATGTATGTGGCACAAGGCCGGTTTAACGTAGTTTTCTCCGAGCCCATAGGCTCGACCAAAAATATTCCCTTTTAACCCGCCTAGCTTCGTCCGAGTCCCCTACTGCCGAGGCAGAGGGATTGACAGTTGAAAAATCTATGCGACTGTTAAAATTTAACAGTCCCCCCACCACCAAAAGAAAAGAATGTGGCACAAGACCAAGTTTAACGTGGGTTTCTCCCAGCCCGTAGGCTCGGCCAAAAATATTCCCTTTGAACCAGTATAAACGGGTTCATGGACTGTTCCATGAAGCGTTCTCTCCTACTAATCTTATAGTAGACGGAAGAGTCTAACATAGACTCTTTAGGACACCACAGCATATTGGTAGATATTTATTTATGAATCCGACAGCTTTTTATTGCTTAAACATTATTTTAGTGGATAACCATATTTCAATAGACGCTCGTTTTATTTATTAAACAGTACATTTGTTTATTTTCGTCCGCCAATGTGGATATCGAGAGATCCTATATATCAAAATAGGCACTCTCCGTCAAGCACCATCACTATTTATAAGGCACTATTCAGCTTTGGTAGGTCGTCGACACACAGAGACGGTCTGAAGCGCATCGGATCTAACGAAGCTTTCTCCAGCCGGAGATAACATATATTTCTTCTTTTAATAAGATTTCTCGAATATTCAGGCCGTGAACGAAAATAAATAAATATACTACTTATTAAATGAACACAGAGTTCGTTTAAATATTGGCCTGCAGCAGATTTGGTTTGTTTTGTTATGTTTTACGTCATATCAACACCTCAATGGATTATTTAATGCCGACAAAAATTTTATTGCTGGTAATATTTTTGTTTTGTTAAAAATCTATTTATGGTAATATATTTTTTTTCTCAAAAATGTATAGCTAGTAATATTATTTTCAAAAATGTATTGCTGGCAATAGTTTTATTTCCCCCTTCAAAAGTTTATCATTGGCAATAACTTTTTACAAAGTATTTCTGTTATTAAAACCTATTTTTACACTTTCATAATGCTTTTTACCTCAGTTTGGGGGTTAACTATTTGGCCATAGCTGCCACCCCAGCTCAGGGTGGACCTGGGAACACCAGCAATTAAGAGGGGGTTCCACGCTCCTCAGAACCTCCTGATCAGAGGCCTTGCTGTTGAACGTAGTTTATCATCTTCCCCTGTACGCAGATGTAATTTATCGTCATACGCAGGATGGGGGCATGCAGTAGAAATACATTATATATATATATATATATATATATATATATATACTCTCGACTCTCCCGTCGAATTCGACGTATGAGGGTCAAGCAGATTAGTTCCTAGGAAACCAGCAGCACCACCACAACAGCACATGAGAATTGATTATAGTGGTGTAGGTTTCGTGCAGGACAATGCACACTTTTGGAAGGGCCAAATACAGGGACTTGGTGCACTAGGGTCCCCAAACGACCCTCCGCAATTCAGAGTTGTCCTTCTCCTAGACCATTTGCCATCGACGGCTATAGAACCCAGTCTGTCCTGCTATTTATCCATAGCTGGAGGGAGAAGAAGATTCGCACCTTTCTCAAGGTTATTAGCACGTTAATGAATGTAATGGATTCGACTGGAATTCGATTCCTCAAACCAAGCCGTTATCCATTACTCGACCGCGCGTCCTCAAATATATATATATATATATATATATATATATATATATATATATATATATATATATATATGGACGTTTCATTGAATACGACAGACAGGGTAATTTGATTTACTTTTTTATAAAATTTCTCATGTGATCTAATATATTTTTTTTCTTTTCGGGTGAGAAATTATATAAAAAAACTGTCCGATTGTTTTTTATTCAGGCGCTTTCGGCTATACATTTAGAGCCATTTTCAAGCTAGAAATAATTTATTGTATGTATGTATTTATGTTTTCATTTTCAAAACACGGTCAATATATTGTGTTCATGTTCATAGTTGATATAATTAAGTGTTGTTTTTTTTGTTTTATTAATAAGGCTTCCATTATTTTAGCTTTATTTTGCATGTAGGTGATGCTATTTGTGTTGTCGACAGTTACGTTACGAATAAGGTCTGGTAGGTCTCCATGAATATTTAAATGAGATATATTTGAGCTATGGTCAGTAAGATGTAGTGTGAGTCTTCGGGTCAAACATGTCGTAGTATGTTCTATATAACATATATAACGTAATTCTAATATGGGTTGCCGACTTGTTCTCCGCCCGGCCCATTACGTATTATCTAGCCAATTATCTAATTTGGGGGAAGGTGGAAAGAAGGGTTCATTGGTATATGGGCTCGTGTCTGACTGTTTAAATTTTGGGCATCCTGGTCTCGATGCATATTATTTAGAAATAAGTTAGGTGGGAATATTTTATAAGAAAAGATCTATACATTTGTTTAATTCATAATTTATTGTAAAGATATACTTGTTTTTATCAATGCTTAAACGTAATATATTCCGCCCCGGACCGAGTGGGTAGAACGTTCAGGTTGTGATCATAAGACCCCGATTTGAATCTTACCATGATCGATGGAGTCAAGTAGATGGCTACTTGATGATATCAAAATCAGGAAATGATCCCAGCTATTGAGACTTATTGTGAAGTGCCTGAAATCTATACCACGAGTTGAGACTAAGCTTAGGAAACGGTTTGGAAGCTGTCGATTATGGTATTAACACGAGGTCACATGACCTCACCAAATGGCGTAGGTTGGTAATCTATCCCGAAAAGGGTATTTTCATAAAGATGCGAATCCCCCAGCAATCTGGCCAATTTTAGGGATGTATCAACCGAAAACCCACAGTAAAAGTATTAAATAATAAGTAAACTACAAGAATTCATAATCTAATTCAGGTGGAAAGAGTGCAACAAGATATTGGTATAACTGAGAACTTTTCATCACGCTTCGTATATAACTTATGACTAATTTCTCTGTATTTGTATCTCAAGTTATTGATCGTATGCGCTGCAGGTGTTCTCTATTTAAGAAAGTTAAAAAGAATTTGCAAGTGTTTATATGATCGAGCAGGCACAGCCATTCGTTGAGAAGTTTGCAAAATTCTTGCATCTCATGTTCCAGTTACATTGTGTGAGAAACTAGAAAGTGTCATCATGAATAGAAAAGATACAATTCTTTCAAACTGAGAATTTCAGTCACATTACACTGTTATTTACACTATTTTTCTAGCTCGGGCTATTCTCATCTTTAGCGAAAACTTAAGGAATCATCACATATGCTCGGCCACATAATCTCCTAAGCTAGCCAAGCATAGAAATGAATACAACATGGGAACCATTAACACGGAGTGCTAGAGAAAAACAATAATAACAACAAATTGTAATATGAGCTCTGGTAAAAAAAAAAAGCGACATTAAGGTTTATAAATCCCAAAAATACATACACTGTCCCCTCAGTGGATAAAAGCGTTGGTTGAAGTAATCCAATGACTTGACCCAAAATGAGTTGTGAATTCAATAACTGGCCACAGTAGAGGTGAAGACAAAAAGCAAATAAGAAAACTTGGAAACTTTAGTTCCTAAAAATGGAGATAACTAAAACTGAGTTAAGGCATGGACCAAGGGCTTGATTGGGCCTTCGGCTTGTTCTAGAGTTTGAGAGTCCCTAAGTCTTTGCATATTCTCAGCATTGGAATCTCTCCTGGCTGCCGTTTGATCTGGGTTTTCATTTAGAGGAAACTTTCTTTTCCCAGCTTCAACATTGAATCTTTTGATTGTATCTGGACCTTTATTGGCGGAGATTTCTTTTTGCGAAGCATACTCCTGCCGTATGCGATAGGCAGCAATAAACTCAAAATCTATCAATGAATTGCATTAATATATAAGATTATCGTTTAATGGTTCAGCGATAATTCTTGTGCCGCCATTTAATTTACAGACAATTTGATGTACGTAAATCCTTACTATCATGCAAAGATTGTTTTTATTTCATGGGTGAATTTTGCTAGATTTCTCAATTAATTTCAATTATTCGCAAATTTATTTCCAAATTTTAAAAAATGTTGTGCAAAAATAATCGTCACAAAACATCACGTAAAATACTCGCCGAAAACAATTGCAGTAACGAAAACATGGAAAATCAAAATTTCAGGATTGCAGTTGAAACACGGACAATTTTATTATGAAACTGTAATTTGAGAGTAGTATTTTTTTTATTTGAACATGAGCTATTGAAAGTTAGAGAATTGTGGCTCTTTAATTGTTTTTATCAATAGAAGCCAAGATGGTAGAATAAAAAAAAAAAAACAAACAAACGTAGTAATTAAAACATGGGAATCTCAGGATTGCGGAACATGATCCAGGAGTAAATTTTTAAAAAAATTGTGTCTCGCTGACACACTGACATTAAGATCTATTTATATAGATGAAGTCTTCTTTGGCGCTATAACTCCTTACGAAAACCTTAAAAAGGAAACAAATCAACTGATGTTTCTGCATATTTATTATAATGTGAATAGTAAGAGGAAGTAATTGGAGAAAAACGATTGTCTTGCAGTAAACTTCCCTGAAGTCGTTTTTGCGTCTCGAATAGCAGCTTTTATAAATAAATGTTCAATAACAAACATCTGTAAAATTTTCCACTCATATGCTAAGTCGCAAAACATCACCATATCCTTGTGGTTGATGAATTATTTTTCAATCTAAAAACACTTTACCACGGACGAAAATGTGCAAGCATCTCGCTATACTGTCGCTATTTTCAAATGAATTACATTACTTAGTCGACCAGTTCTAACTTTCATGTCTAAAACCCAGGTATATCACACATAGCGAACTAACCCCATTCCCTTTGTATTATATTGATGACATGTAATTTCCACTCGGGTTGCTTCCTCGTTACCGCTGCTTTGTAGAACCGTTTCTCAAGAGGACGCTTCCCCGATCACTACTATTTTAACCTGTTCAAATCTCTAGTTAACCGTTATCGTCTCCACATATACCCACAAGTTTTAGCCCTGTAGGTCGAGTTGTTCTTGGATTTCCGCTTTATTAAAAAAAAGAAACACTTAAAACGAAATAAAGAAAGATTAAAATGAAGATAGAATTCAAATTCATGTCTAAATCCGTCAGAGTTCTCAGAGATTTTGACAAGCGTTATTTACATCGTCGTCTCTAGAATGTTCATTCCTGAAGTGTAAAGAAATGTTATTTTATTTACGGCAATTGGAATGCTGCAATTGTAACCTTGAGTTCAATAATTCTTTTAATGTTTCTTTAAATATCGTTAGTGCGAAGGTTCTATATATTTTCCACCCACCTTGCTGGGGAGGAAACAAAGTAATGGCAAAATGAGCGAAGAAAGATTGAAAACATATGCGGAGTAAAAGGTAAACGACCTTGTCTCTTGTCCACCATACCTGCTGAAACTTGCTGCAAACATCGCCGACCTTATTTGCATATATTTCCATAATAAATACGAATTCAACTCCTGTAGGCCTAGGTGTGTTTTTGCTCTGCTGACTTGTCAAAACGGTTTGATTAAAAGATCTGCATTTAAAAATAACCGCATCGAAATCTCTCTCTCTCTCTCTTTTTTGTTAGTTTTATTCTAATATAGACGGAGTTAAAATAATCAAGCCTCTGCGCTAGAAAAAAGATTTTTAAATGAATAAAAATTATCGTCTTGCTAATGACGATTATTTCAATTGATTTTACATATGATTTTATGGTGTGTTGGAGAAGGTTTACAAAGATTCCATTAAACCAGTACAAGGCGAAATTAGGAGGCATGCAGTAGTAACAATATGTAGTACAATAAATGATATATAAAATATTTAGAATCTATAGAACTAAAACCAATAAGCGTTATCTATAAATCTACAGAATCTATATAATGTACTACAATGGCAGTGATCTATAAAAATAGATGAAACAACATCAGTAGCTTAAAATATGCATACATTTTATAGAATGTAATCTATAAAATTCATGAAACCTATAGAATAGCAATAATCTATCACATCTATAAAATACAGCAGCAGTAATCTATTAAATCTGGAGTATCTAAATAATCTATCTGTTTATATATATATTAAGTCATTTTAATGTTTATACGTTCTATTTATAGATACAAATATTTAAGTAACGACATTTACCGGCCTGAATATCCGAGAAATTTTCATAGAAAATATGCGTCTTCCGCCAGGTATCGAAACTGTATCCTATACGAAACAGTCATATAGCGTGACGTGCTTTTACCGAGTGGGATACATTAAAATCGACCTTGCTAACCGAAAAGCTCCTCTGTGGCTCAATCGGTAAAGCACGTCAGGCTATATGACTGTTTAGTATAGGATACAGGTTCGATACCTGGCGAGGGGCGCATACTTTTTCTCAGGCCCGTGAATGTTGTTAATACTGTTTATTATAAACAGAGAATTTACTTAAATATTTGTATCTATAAAAAGAAGGTATAAAAATGTCTTAAAATAATTGTCGGACATTGTCCATTTCATATATATATATATATTGTCCATTTCATAATATATATATATATATATATATATATATATATATATATATATATATATATATATATATATATATATATATAAATGCTCTGTTTATAATAAACAGTATTAAAATTGGACGGTAAAGTTATAATTGTCGGACTTTGTTTTTAAAGACGTCATTTTTTAGTTGATTGAAAAATACTGAGAGTTTAGTTTTAGTAAACATAGCGAATTTACTAAAATGACGGTTCCGTATTGTATCTATAAAAGAATATTCAAAAATAAAATGTTTTTATATTTATAAAATATATATATATATATGTCTTTATATATATATATATATATATATATATAGCATTGATACAAATATAACTACTGATGAATAGACCGAACGATGACAAATGTTTTTCTCCGAAACAATGGCGCCGGGTTGCTGAATATAACATTAATGTGGCATTTTTTTATTCCTATTAATCCTATTAATGGTGTCTATCTGATATCGAGCAGCTTACTGAAAAACTGCTAGCATTAAATATTCTTTCTTTCAGAATTCCAATGATCGAGTTCTAGCAGTTATATATATATATATATATATATATATATATATATATATATATATATATATACACACACACACACACACACACATCTCACCTGTTCTTTGGTCGACCGTTATCTGTGCTCACCACTCTCCTTCAAGTACTATAAGAATTTGCCCAACACATATGATAGAAATATAATGGTAAACTATGCTACGTCTATGGGTGAAATTACTCGATATAGACCTTGCTACCTATCATTTAGCATTGGCAATTATATATAGATAGCCGAATCAAATCACTTACCATGAAAATTGAGTTCAAGCATAAGATTTTATCTCAAAGCTTAATGTTACCTTTGCGTCGTGTCCTCGAGAGCGATTCTTCTCAGTGGTTTAATAAAAAACAAACAAAAACCTGCGAACCATAAATTCAAAACTACTCTGGTAAATTAATATGCAACCGTTAAGTAAAGAACATCCATATAAAAAGTTAGTAATACTAAGTAATCAATATATGGATGTATAGACGTCTAGTTAGTATTATTAACATCTTATATTGATAAGTTTTGATTTTAGGATTTTTTACCGGTTTCTTAAAGAAGCCTTTTAATTATCAACTACAAAATTCTATGTAGAAGATGACCTAACATATAGCTAGTTAGCATTATGCTAGATTATACCCCAACCCTTTTCCGCTTAACTTTCTGTGAAAGTTGAACGTCATACTTCTCCATATTGTATGAAATGATGTAACCATTTGCAGCAGTCGCAAACAAAATTGTCTAGGATTTGTATGTAGACAACTTCATGTCATGACCTATATAAATGTTTTCACTTTGTTCGGATTTTAACGTAGGACTCATATTTGATTGGTTAACCACAGTAAACCCACAAGCCTCATTTTACTTCTATTTTTTTCTCATTCTCTTTCAAAAAAAGAGGAAGTATTCTGCTTTTGAAAATAATCGTACACTCACCAGTAATTTATCATCGGCCAAGGAGACATATTTATAGTGTTCAAACACCATTGTTATTGTGTAGCAATTTTTAACATCTTTTTGTTTCAATCTCCAATATATATAATATATATATATATATATATATATATATATATATATATATATATATATGAGAGAGAGAGAGAGGGGAGAGAGAGAGGGGAGAGAGAGAGAGAGAGAGAGAGATCATTTTCCTCCAAAAATGTATTCGTTCTTTATATGACAATAAATACAGTATTTACTGACTTGAAAACAAGATTATTGGTTAAAACTAATAAATAGTTATGTTTATTTACTTAAAAAAGAATATGTAAAGTTTAAATTAAATATTAAATGAAATTAAATGCATGGATCTGAAAAATGAATAAAATCAAGAAGCACATCGGTGAGAACATTTTTGGGAGACTATATATATATATATATATATATATATATATATATATATATATATATATATATATATATATATATATCAGCAATGCGGGCAATGTCATTTTGGAATAAGTAACTTTTTCGGAAGAGATATTGATTTAAAGAATTACGTGACTAATAAAAATTAATAGTACATTAACATTAACATTAGTTGAACTCATGAACTGCAAATTTTCTTCCCGAAGCAATGACACGATGCTATTTCGTCCACAACTATAGACCCATTAATTAGTCATTTCTTAAGATATTCAATTAGTGCCTTGCCTTCCGCACGCATTTATGATTATCAATTCTGAATAATTTGATCAGTAAGCGTTAATTCAACGAACAACTCATTCTATAGATTGCAATATGTTTGCGTCTTAAGCGGATACGAATGTCCCCAACGCCATACCTTACCGTAATGATAGGGAAGAGTGTCTTTATTGCTTGAGCAGTCAGTTAACACAAGTTCGTCGTTGATCTGAGGAAATAAACAGAAGTTGAGAAAAATTACTTTCACACAAACCTACAAAGTGAAAGAAAGAAACTTCAGTCAGACTTTATGCACTAGTTTTTCCTGCCTTCATTCTCGCAGAAGAACGCCATCCCAAGAGAGAATAATAACTGACAAGAGACAAAATCAAATATTACGACAATGCAAATGCGATGAATTGTCATAATATTCTAGCACTAAAGTGTAAAATGATTCTTAGATTTAACTGCTAGGGCTAGAAATGAAGGTCATGTTGATGTGCACTGAATAACACAATCTTTAACAAGCAACTCAAGGATCAATCGTTGTCTATCCTCATTATCCTCATAATATTATCTTTCTACTTCTTTCAGTCATATTAGATACCTCTTTCCTATTGAGCATTAAACGCCAACATTTTGTCTTTTGTAGCTCCTATCTGTTGTATTTGGCAAGGAGTATAAAAATCTCGTTTCTTTTTTTTTTTTTTTAAATCATTTGACCCCAAACAAAGCAATAAAGGCCGTTTGATACAAGGAGTTACTCTATGTGAAAGAATAAGAAACAGAAAAAAAAATATGTAGAAGGTAGAAAAATTAAAAGAAGCGGAATCAAGAAGACAGTAGATAACGATTGACATTGTATTTAAATTTCTCACTTTTTCAATTTAATGGCATTAGAAATTAAATATTTTTGTGCCCACGTGAAATACATATATTTCAGTCTAAAACCAATTTTGTCTACTTTTCTCACGACCTGTTTGAGTAATTCCTCATAGTGGATAAGTTGTGCACTGTAGAATATGAGGAAATTATTTTCAACGGTTAGAAATGAATGCAAGCGCTATAACGTGAAGATTGATATATAAATATACGAATATATATGAATCGAGAACGAAGATGTGCTACGATTCACATCTATATCCATTCCAAGCAGAAAATCTAAGATGTTTTTGCATGAACTCGTTAGCGATTCATCAAACGACAGGATTTATGATAGTATCATCTCTAGAGATTGGTTGCATACTTCAACATGGTTAGCAAACTTGTCTTGCTAGATCAGTTACAACTAAATAGGTATTTCTATCCTTACTGGACGACCTATTCTTTCCAACACTGCATATACTTTCAATTATAGACATAATGTACACTTTACAGTCTGAGGTTTGCCTGGAAAGTTCATAGGCTGACCAAGATACATATAAGTGTACCAGAACACAACACTTGTCCAACCAGCGGTTGTATATTATTAACATTACGGACTATTGTCCTCATCTTTGTCGCCATTGTATGCTCCGGCCTTCTTCAGTTGGCTAGAATGTCGAACTTAAGCCTTTATTTCGCTCACTGGGGTAGACTGTTCTAGTTCCA
This sequence comes from Acanthosepion pharaonis, assembly GCA_903632075.3. Classification (NCBI taxonomy): domain Eukaryota; kingdom Metazoa; phylum Mollusca; class Cephalopoda; order Sepiida; family Sepiidae; genus Acanthosepion; species Acanthosepion pharaonis. The sequence goes on from CAHIKZ030004683.1 coordinate 2,584,807, forward strand.
CGTGTCATGTTTAATGGATGTCAGTTATCAGTTATCTCATGTTAATTTTCCCTCTGAAAGTTCTCCACTGCCTTAATCGGGTATTAAATTCACACTCTTTGAGTCATGTCAGTGGATCTAACCAACGCCTTTATCCTTGAGGACATCTGTGTATGAAACGTAATGTCTTCAGCCACCGTTTTTACCAGTGCTCATATTGCACATTTTTTTTGCTGTTATTGCAAGTTTATGTAGACAGATACAGCTGCTGTATATTGGTAACCTTGTATGTCTTTTAGTCTACCAAGTTGTGTTTCTACTTACATTCATATATTGGTCGTCTAGGATATAAACGAAACGATTACCGAAATTTCTCAAATGTAATTCAAGATTTGAAAACAGGAAATCCGAAATCATGGTATAAATAATCTTTAAATATTATCAACGATATTGTACAATTATTTTAAGGTTTGACACAATACATACATACATACATACATACATACATACATGCATACATACATATATACAGGTAAATTTCCAAGACGAAAATAAATGTATTGCAAGCCGAAAGATGTTTATTTTTTAAAGTGTGCTATTCATTAACGGTACAATTTCGGAACGTGTGGTGATGCAACGATAGATTTGTATTTTGAATATTCCAGGTAAGAATATTTCGGCTTGCGATTCATTTATCCCATAATTTTAAAGACAAGGGTCGCATCATTCAGAGAGGCGTTGGTAAGTTAATATTTTATTGATCTGTTAGCAAAGTGATTTCGCCATTAATTACATTATCTTTACTGATTAACCCTTTGGATGATTACTTCATATATATATATACATATATACCCTGTCTTCATCAACCGTCGACCAGGGTGATATCACGGTTTCGGTGGGTATGGCGGGACCGCCACCCCTGGCACCACAAGCAGCATTTGCCACCAGGCAGGGTATGAAGAAAAGCTAATTGATCGTTCCTTTTTGTAAATTCAAAATATATATCTATCTATCTATCTATCTATCTATCTACATTGAATATCCTTATATATATCCTTACACTGAATAATTTCAAATTCAATGGAACACACTACCTTCAAATAAGAGGTTGTGCCATGGGCACCATTGCAGCTCCATCAGATGCTACAATATTAATGGGAACATTTGAGGAGACCTATATCTATCCAATCATTGGTAGCGACTGCGTATTCTATGCAAGATATATCGATGATATATTCTTTGTATACACGGGTAGTGATGACAAACTTACCCAATTCCTTATGAACCTAAACACAGTGCACGACTCAATTAAGTTTGACTATGAAAAATCCACAACATCAGTAACATTTTTAGACACCCGCATTTACATAGATGAAAACAGGAAATTACAAACGACACTACACGCTAAAATCACCGACACCCACAACTATCTGCACTTTAAGTCTTCCCACCCTAAACACCTCAAAGAGAACCTTCCCTATTCACAAGCACTTAGACTCAGAAGGATATGTTCCAAAAATGAAGAATTAAATAAACACTTTGAAAATCTGGAGCATCAATTCACAACACGTGGCTATAAACAACACATAATCAGGGAACAAATAAATAAAGCAATTTCCACACCTAGAGAAGACACCCTAATGTACAAGATTAAAATTAAATCTAGTCGCATCCCTCTAGTAACCACTTACAATCCCACTCTGTCTCCACTATCCCAAATAATCAAACGTCGCTGGGAAAGACTACATCTCAAACCAGACCTAAAAAAAATTGTTTAAGGAACCCGGCCTTCTTGCATATCGTAGACCTAAGAACCGAAAAGAAATCATAGGTAGTAACCACATTTTAGACAAGGTAAGCCGTAATAAACTAAAAAAAAAACAACATGATTTTCCCAACCATGTAACAACAAAATAAGTTTATGTTGCAACCATATTAAAAACACGAATTCATTCACTAGCTCAATCACTAAATCTACTTTCAAAATCTACCACGATTCTAACTGTAGAAGTCAATTCATAATTTACCTCCTAGAATGCACACTATGCCAGAAACAATATGTAGGAAAATCTGAATGGCCCTTTCACTACAGAATTAATAATTATCGTAATCGAATTAAGTCGACTCCCCATGAAAAATTATTACCTGTAGAACATTTCCGCCTGGAAAAACACGATTTCAAAACCCATGCCAAATTCACTATAATTGAGAGAATAGAAAAGTTCAAAGCAGATAAGATTAGAAAGATTTTAGAGTCCCATGAAAATTAGTGGATGCAACGTCTAAAAATAAAAATATCCAGCCGGGCTAAACCATAAATTTAACAATACAGATAGTACCAATATATAACTCAACAAATCAAAACCTACCCACATTTCTCACCCACACAAGACAGACATGCTTACGGAGTTGTGGAGGCCTCACACGTATGCACACACCCACACGAACATACACACACATATACTCACTCGCTCCCTAATGAGCCAAATGGTAACACACACCCGCAGCAATACACACGCATAAACATATCATACTCACTCACTCCCTAAGAACCACATAACACACACACAAACACTTAACAGAGACACATCCCCTCACCAGGTCCAATAAATCTGTCAAACTGACGAAAGAATTCAGAGCAGCATGTATATCCAGCTCTTATCTCAAAATACAACTTAAAAGAGACTGTTTGACCAACACAAGTATTGTTAAAAT
>CAHIKZ030004683.1:2590000-2610000 GCA_903632075.3 Acanthosepion pharaonis
GATTTGCAGAGACTGTTATGCCTGAAATGCTTAAAATATTCAGAGATCTCTATATTTCTTTTAAGAATTGCTGGTAAATAAATGATTTTAACAATTGATGACAGAAAAATGGTTTTAAAATGACCGAACAATTGATGTTGAAAATTAATAAACTTCTGTATTAAATCGTACTTTTGTTATAATGATAAAAAATATTTACCGGTAAAATAGAGGTAAATGCAGGGACTTTCTTTTACCGAAACCGGTAAAATAAGCTTAAAAGCTTGTTTGTCTATTTAACCCGGATCGGAAAAAAAAAATGTCAAAAAAAAAAAAAATTAAAATGTTTTAAGCTGCTTTGAATACAGACGCTATTGGGAATTTCTGCAACTATCTTGTAGTATGGAAATTGATTGGCCGGTACCCTATTTGAAATACACTTTTGTGGGGTCATTGCATAGATCGCAAACATATTATTTTTTTTTATACGATGGAAATTATTTCAGTGTCAAGTATTTTTTTTATTAATGAACAAATATTCTTTTAGAGTCTGTCTATATTTCTGAGATGAGGTATTATGTACAGTATTTACATTAGTCGGACTATTGTCCTCATCTTTGTCGCCATATTTGTCACGACGTTTCGGCCTTCTTCTGGTTGGAATGTCGAACTGAATCCTTTATTTCCTTTATTTCTGTACATAAAGTATGTAAAAACTGACCGATTATCCGATATATCCGAGCATTTTCAGCTATTCCGTTAGCCATTATCAAGGATGTTTATTTTTAAATAAATGGGCAGATTTTCATATTTGTTTCTAGAGTGAATGAGGTTATTATCTTGTATTTTCTACAAGTGTCTTGCGGTTGGCGTTTGGTATGTTTCTATGTATTTAAGCACACATAGAAATATATGAAACTCCTAATTGAACTATGTCCAGAGAGAGGTAAAGTGAGTTAAATATGTTAAAGTAAATATGTTAAAAGGCCGGAAAAAACTACGGTACCCAAAAAGGTGCGTATAATGAAGCGCTCAATTCAGCTGATTTGGGAAAACAGACATTCAGAGCAAGTCAATACATTAAAAAGTGGCAAAATCAATGTATATTAAACAGTACACTACAATACTGGGTAACAAGTTACCCAGCCAATTAAAGAGACCTAGCGGTCGAAACCACGGTAGTGTGCTTTAGTAGACCTTGTTTTTGCCACTTTTTACTATATATATATATATATATATATATATATATATATATATATATATATATATATATATATACACACTTTATTTGGGGATATTACATCAAAACATGTAAAAAATGCTATACAAATGCAATCATGTTTCGTTGTGAACGTTTCTGATTAGTAGACAGCAAATTGTCTACGAACCAGTTATTCCCTAACGCCTGATGAGATATATTAGTACACATGGAAATATGTTTGCATTTATGTAGCATTTTTCGTTGTGATGGAGATTTAGAAAAAAGAACAATTCTATTTTAAGTATTTGAAAGATTTTAATCAAACCGTTGTAGCTATGGGATCTTTTGTAAAACAAGCTTTTCCATTTAAGATAGCTGATCGAAAACTGGTAGAAATGCCAAATGGTATTAAATGTTTGTTATATGCACTTCCACACGTTCCTGCTCTACCCGTAATAAATTTTGTTGGTTGTTGCTTGAAATGCTTGATTTATAAAACGTTACAAAGGATAAATTCAATTCCAAGAGAATTGCAAATCCAGGATTCAGCATTGTCGGCCACGAATTTAAGAACATAATATACGCCGATGACACAATACTGATAGTAGACACGGAAATTACAATCTAGAGAAGCTAGGTAAGGTGAGGGGGAATAAGGAACTAAGCATAAGAAGACAGAATGCATAGTCTTCAGTCAAAATCAGCCCAAAATGCGATTTGCAGGTTGGTGACACTAAAATAAATCAGCCGCGGAATTTTAAATATCTGAAAAATGTTTTGACGGAGAACTCTGAGATGCTGAGATCTGAAGACGTATTCGGATGGCCAAGGGCGCATTCCGAATGCTGGGCAGTGTATTGCGAGACCGGGGGATTTCTTTGGTAACAAATAAAAGAGTATTGAGGTGCTACGTGACATCTATCCTCATTTACGGCAGCTAATCTCCCCAAAGATGAAAAAGAAACTCGTTGCAACGGGGATATGTTTGTGCAGAAGGATGCTGAGGATATCATTGACCGAGCGTGTGACAAACAATGAAGTTTTGGAGAAGATGCAAACAAAAAGGAAGCGTATACTTAACACCAGGAAGAGGCAGCTGAAATTTCTGGGACACGTAATGAGAAAGAAAGGCCTAGAGAATCTGACACTCACAGGGCGAATAGAGGGAAAGAGAGACAAGGGAAAGAAACGCATGTCATACCTGGCGGGTTTAAGCAAGTGGATTACAGAACGTGGTCTGGAGGTGGTGGCAGAGGAACGAAACAAGGGATAGCGATATCGAGAAGTGGAGAGCCATGATGTCCTTAAGAGACTTGACACATAAAATAAGAAACAAAGAAACAAATGCAAGGGGTAGCTATTCAGCACGAGATATCGTCGAGTGAAGCTCGAATTCAGTTCGAGTTTGTTACATTATTTTCCCCCCAAATACCCTTCGGAAAGGTATGAATCCATCTCTTCTTGTCCAATCTTTTACTTAGATATTAGCTTTAGTTTTGGTTGACAACCTTTCTAGGGAGAGAACAACTCATTGGTAGGGTTATTTGGTACACACTGTGTAACAGTTCTTCCAAAAGGGTGAATAGTCTTGCACAAGCTTTAACCAGTATAATCAAATCATATATGTATATAGTCTAGCGGTTAATTTCTAAGAGCAGAAATGGTAAGACCTCATACGACTTAATCGATAGGTTAGTTATGATCTACGGATATTATTAGTACTATAGACGTTACAATTTAGTGGGTAGATATGCTTGATTAGACATCCGTGTTCATTCGCAGCACTGGAATTGGTATCTACGAGTCTAGAAATAAAAAAAAGACTTATTAAAGGAAATGTTTCTTGAAAGGAACCTCATTTTTCGATGATTAGACGATTGATAACGATTTTACTAGACACAGATAACTTCTCAAGCATTTATACGCATAATATTTATTTGTCTTAAAAGGAAATGTCAGATAAACAATCAGCTAGCAAAAATTTAAATTTATATTTTGAATAATGTCATCGGTATTTGAGAGAATATACATTATATTATTTTTAGTGGATACTCATATTTAAATAAACGCTCAGTTTATTCATGAAGGAAAATATTTATTTTCGTTTAGCGATCGCAATGTTCGAGAAAAATTCTTAAATAAAAAAAATACGTATTCAATAAGATTTAAACATATTTAAGCCATTAGACAAGAATATATAAATATAGTGTTCAATAAATAATCAGAGCTTTTACTAAAATACGAGACAGTTCATTAAACAACTATATATATATATATATATATATATATATATATATATATATATATATATATATATATATATATATATAAAAACGAAAGAACAGTAAGATATATAATCCAGTGTTCTTTTTGATATTTTTATTTTTACAAAATAGTGCTCCATGTAAATTTACGGGGCATTAGTATTATATAATAACAAAAACAAAATGTCCTTAGCATCTGAAAGAATTTAGAGGACGGTAAGGACATTTTTGTTTTTTTATTATTAGTAACTTTGTTTAAATAAATTCATCTCGTTTTTAGCTTTGAGAAAGTCCATATTGGACGAAACGCGTCAGCAACTACTACAGTTTTTCTATTGTCATTTATATTCATAAATATCGTCTTTTTCTAGTAGTTTTCATATATATATATATATATATATATATATATATATATATATATATATATATATATATATATATATATATATATATATATATATATATATATACATAAATTATTCATTTAGGATATTAAAACAAAACATGTTAAAAATCTTTACACAATGTCAATTATGTTTCAACACTACAAATGTGCCTTCTCAGGCGATGGTAAACTACTGGGGAGTCTTTTTACCTGAATCTATCTATCTATCTACATATATATATATATATATATATATATATATATATATATATATATATATATATATATATATATAAAGCTAGTGAATCACTGACTTTCCCTGCCTGGCTCACTAGGTTTATCTATGTCTGCTCTACGGTTGTATTGAGCTCTTTCGTTAGTTAGTTGTTTACTCGTGTCGGGGTTTTTTCTTTGGGCTTAAAACCTGTATCTGTGCGATTTTTTTCGACAGACTTTCATGTTTGTAGCTCTTTCTTTTTTTAAAACCTTTTTTCCCTCGAGATTGATTTGATTATTGGCAAATCAAAAAATTCGAGGGTTTTTCGAAACGAGTATAGTTACCTATCTTTGTATCTCTCTCTCTCTCTATATATATATATATATATATATATATATATATATATATATGAATAATTAGAATTATACTGGACCAAACAATTAGAAAAATATTTAACGAGAACCCACTCAAAGATAGGCGTCAGACCCCAACCTACATACACACCTAACATCATCTGGCATACACAATTCTCCAACTTTCTAATGGAACATCACCTGCAATAAATACAGATGCCAAGTCTCTAAGCATAGCGCCAATGATAGCATTTTCACACACATAGAGAACAAAATATTCAAACCACCGTCTCTTACTTGTTGCATTTCAAATTTTATATTTTTTGTCACAAATTCAGAAAAGCGAATTATGTTGTACAAACAGGCCCGGTTTTCCGCATCGGTTAACTAACGATAAAAAAAAAACAAACAAACAAATATAACCTACCTGTCACTGCACACATCAACCAATATTCATGAACTTTCTCATATTTAAAAGGCTTGATAAACCAATGGCATCCTTGCTTTTGTATATAAGCTCCTGTGACAAAATAGATCCTACATTGCCTTGAAAAAGTCCCTCAGAGGGCGAAATACGTCGGCTAAAAATAGTTTTTCCTTTTTATTCATTTTACAGATACACACTATTTTAAAATAACTTACACACACAAAACACGCATATATATATATATATATATATATATATATATATATATATATATATATATATGAAAAATTTCTCCGATTTACCCAGTAGAGAAGGCAATGAATAAAAATGACAGTAGGAAAACTGGTAATTGCTGACGCGTTTCGTCCAATGTGGACTTTATGAAAGCAAAATACGAAAATGAAATTAATTGAACAAAGTAACTAATAAAAACAAAAACAGATTCATAAAATATATGTAGTGGGGACGTGGTCGAGTGGTTAGAACTTCCACTTTCTGACCGGGTTCGAATTTCACCATGGTCAATTTGTCAGGGATTTTTTTTTCTTGATATCATTGGTCTTGAGGAGGTGGTCCCAGCGTGCGGCACATTTGGAAAGTGCCTGGACACCATACGTTGTGAATGTAATTGTTTAGACGGAATCCTTGGAGGCTAACGGTGTTTGTGCTTGCACGAAGTGATAAGCCATCGTGACCGAAGGTTTGAGAGTGCTGGCCTTGTTCAGATTGTTGATCACGTTAGATAACACGCTTCTCTCTCAGAAACTGTAACTAAGGTGTGCTCAGCATAGTGGCAGTATAAAGCACAGATAGTCTTTTTGGGTGTTGAACAAACACAAAATTCGTCCGAGCAAGCGTCTGCTATAAGTATTAGATAGCCGCTATCTTCGAATATGAGTTAACCTTAACGTATAACTCTATCTATAAAAGGCAGGATGTGTGTGTGTGTGTGTGTGTGTGTGTGTGTGTGTGTTTGTGTGTGTGTGTGTGTGTGTGTAACGAATGCACGGCCGCAATTTTAGGCGGATTTGCACCAAAATTTACATGCACATGCTCCAAGTTACCGGGAAGGCCAAGACCGCATTTGCATTTCCCAACTCCCTAGATTGTGGAAATAATCGATTTTTTCATGCTTCTACGGCAGTTTTAATGTAGTTTGCGGCCATTTCCGACTAGCCAGAGTGAGAGCCAATAGCTGGCTGCCACGAATAGGCAGGAAGATTCTATTGGGCAGTGTGAGAGCCAACAGCTGACTGACACGAATGTTAACGAGCATGCAAAAAATCGATAGCTGCATTCGTCACAAGTGGGAAAAATTTAAATCTGCATGGCACTTTACTCCAATTGGATCACTCGCTTGCTTAAATTCAACGTTGATTCTGATTCCGCAGAACTGGGTTTGGGTGTGAAAAAGTATTTGTTGTTAACATTCTTTTTTCATTCGGCTTTTCCAGTTACGAGTCCTTTTTTTTTAAAGCTGATCGTTTTGTGTTCATTTTGTTTAGTTCCTTTTTCGTAACAGATTTAATGTTTAGTATAGAGGTTAGAAAAAATTCGCAGTGTGAGATAGGAAAAAAGTAGGGCATGTTGCAACATCAGCATGGCAAAGGGCACTCCTTTAAAGGCAAGGAAGGGCAAAAATTTTTTAAGTCAAGTGATAGCGATTGCTGTATTCATTACAGTCGTATGATTTTTGAATGAAGCACTGGCAACGCCGGGCCAAGCTGCTAGTATATATGTATATGTGTGTGTATGTATTTATGTGGGTGCGTATTTGTATGAGCTTGTTTGATTTCTTCCTGATACTAGAAATAAAAAAATATATACATAATTAAAATATTTGTCCGCAATAATGTTCAAGAATCACGAAAACCGCATTTTTAAGCGCAACAAACTTTGCGTTGAGCTACAATTTAGGGCAACCGAGACCAATTGTCTGGCTGAGCTGAACCAACTAATTCGTTTCCCAGTTCGCCACTAAAATACGCCTCAGTTCACCCTTATTTCATTTCCAAGCGGACGATCACCGAGAAAAGCGCACAGGAAGTTCACACTGATTGTCCGTGAACAAGCAGCCAATCAGCAGAGTTTCATATCTTTATGTCCATGTCGAAACGATTCAATTCGTTAAATCATTTCGGTATAGAAATGTATGTCACTCACCTTACCATTGGATACTTACGACAACCTTTCTCTTATTCACATAGATAAGGTTATATTTTAGTTTAAAAACAATAGTTTTTTTTTAAAGCAAATAATATTAATAGGTAAAGTTACATTTGTTTAAGGCGTATGAAAAATACCTGATAAAGGCTGGAGGAAAGGGCACATAAAAAGCTATGATATCAACAACAATGATAAGGACATAAATCCGGCCCTAAATTATCTAGATAATATGAATAAGTTTGGTTTGGAGACATAGGAAATACACCTGAAGAAATCCGGTAGATACAACAACTCAATTATTTGTTTAAATAATTTCACCCCAAGCAGGGAGATAATGCCGCTAAGGTTCCAGGAGTTATGTGCAATGAGAAGATTGTAGTACGGAGAAAGGATAAAGAGAAATGTACTCGGGAAGACAAAACATTGCGATTGATGTTGCATTTAAATTTTTGAAGATCATAGTTATCAAGGGTAGCAAGAAACTGGTAGAGATCCACAAGCGAGAAATGGAAGAAATAAAATATAATAGAATCGGACTTCCATTTACGTAGACCGGGTGTAACAGCAAAATTGTCCAAATCGTGTAACAGCATAATTGTCCATCCCACAAAATGTTTTATTTCTAAAAAAAACAAAACAAAAAAAAACTGATTTTCATTTTCCCAGGTTTTCAGATAAGACGTTTAGCCATCTTGACACCATTTGTCAAAAGAATCACTGAAAAACCCTTCAGGTTAAAATCGTTTTTGTGTCACAAGTGAGCAATGTTGAGAGGAAACAGATCATTCAGGCCTCCAGTAATGGTACGATCTGTCATAATATAGCTTTCATTTTCCAAGTCCATTCAAGAACCATTAAGAGAACGGTAAATAAGTTTTTTAAAAAAGAGGAAAAAATAGAGATGAAAACTGGATCAGGAGGTCACATCAGGACGAGGGCTCATCATTTGAACTTAGAGATAAAGAAATAAAAAATATCCAATCCATAAGACGTTTGGCACGTGAGGGAGGAATTTCATATATGATAGTGGCAAGAGCAATGAAAAAAAAGACGTAAAAAGGAAATCGTACGTGAAACCTGTAGTTCACCTTCTTACGCCAGGATAGAAAGTTAAAAGGTTAGAAAGGGCGAAGACCATCTTGAATAAGTTTAAAAATGGTCCTAGCAGAATATATATATATATATATATATATATATATATATATTTGAGGTTAATTTCAATCCTTCATTATTTACCCAATATTAGCTATCATTAATTAATGACGAACATGTTATTTTCATTTATGATTGATTTCATCACGATTTTCTGTTAAGCTTGTTTCTTATTGCTCAAAATAGAGTCCGATAGTGTTATTAAAACCTCGGAGAATTCCAGTAAGATCGCTTTAATCATTTCTTAAAAGAGTTCATAGCTTAACCAAAGAAATGGACAATTTTGCTTTTACACGATTTTACTTTGCTGTTGCAACCAGTAGCTATTTCAACTGGCGAAAAACGATACGATATTGCCAATCTAGTAGTACACATAAAACCATGCGGTTGAGATACCAAGGAAGTGATCTCATTAGAACAATTTCCATGAAATTATTTATAAGATATACAAAGGAATCCACGTCATGACTGTGTTGAAGTGACTGAAGTAGTGATTCCAGGTCAGGATCGGTAACGTTGCAGCTGATTCTTGGAATTTTAAGAAGTATCTCAAGATATATACACCAGGTGCGCCTGACCAGATATGACAACAATATTCAATGCACGATCGAACGGTAAATTTATAAACGTGTAAGATATATTCTGGAGAGAAACATGTATGGCACGATCCAAATTTCCTAGCAGCAGATCTAACAATAGATTCAGTATAATCCCTCTGCTACATGTCCGTGAATCAAGAAGGAGCAATGAGTTTCTCTGATGGTGATTGGCATCAGCCATGATAATGGAAGGCAAAAATAGTTCTCTATGATGATTAACAGATAACAGTTTCATTTTGGATGCGATTATTTGTCACAAGCCATGTATTGCTCCAGTTAACAACTAATTGGAGGTCATTAAAGCTCAAAAAATTGAAATGCACCTCGACGCGTCATTTTAGCACAATTAACGCATTTAAACTTTTAGTTACATGCCCTTTTAAACAAAATAAAAATACAGAAAGTATCTTTTCATTTTCTTTTTTCTTTTAATTGGTTCTGGGGATGATCATTCTTCATCAACCAACGCAAAATTTTTGTTACTGGACATGATAAGATAGAAACATCAGAATTATTGCAACTGACAGCATTGTTCCGGTTCAGATAATTAATAATTAACCGGCAGAGGAATGGTATGAAGAAATATCGCTAACTTGTTTTTGGAACACAGAAGTCAAAATCAGCAATATCCTTTAAGAAAACATATTTGTTTAAATATGATGTGTATGTAATTTAACGAATTTATTAAACTAGATGGTAGAACAAGAAAAAATAAGTCTGTGTGAATAAAATAGCAACAAAATGGGAAGTTGGAGTACCATGCTCATTCAAGTCCTATAATAATATGGCGCTTAAGAGAAAAAAAAATCTTACAGATTTTTAACTGCAGGTGTAAACAACCAGGGAGAAACTAAATACTACATTAATCCATTTTTCTATGAAAAGTCTGGTAACCATCACTTCACAATAGTTTGTTGTATTTATCATTTACTTAATTTTATGATGGGCAATTTTTTTTCATACCAGATAATCATTCAGAAATTTGTCTGGAGTTATTGGCATATTCAGTGGAACGCCCTTGATATATCGACGGATCACAGATACATCACAATTAACATACATTGTAATTCTCCATAATTCCACGATCACAACCCACTAAAACGGCTTTAATAAAAATAAAGATATAAAAATAAAACAGGAGCACATGAGTATACCTGGGAATGACATCTGCTTTCCCTGGACATTTTTTCTACGCTGAAACTTATTGCAACATTCACCGTTTAGGACCTAGACAAAGACTGTGTTCTGGTCTGATTGTTAATGCATCACAAGATGGCTGACAAGAGTATATATTTCCTAGATTTTTCTTAACACGAATAAGTTTAGTCATTCAGGAAGCATCAGAATAATTGCATCAATGGCTTGTTCTAAAGGAAGAGCTTGCTATAGGCGCCTTTATTTTAATCGTCCGGCGAGGAATGTTTGCTAACCATAACACTGCAAGACGATACGGAAAAAAGACTCGATATTAATGTCTTACCCCAACACCGGTAAATATTTAATCAAATACTATTACAACAAATCTGTTTTGACATATCAGCGACATATCGTCTATACCTTATACCTCCGTTATAATAATTGTTTTTATAGTATTTTCTAGTAAAAAAACATTCGTTATTTCGCATGGCTTCATATAATAAAATAGTTTATATATGCAGTCATATCGATTAAAGATCAATAAAGGTGGATTATTGATTAAACATCTTACTTCCATTCTCGCCTAATGCTACACAGTATCATATGTCTGCTTCCAGAAATAAACAATTGACCAAACTTTATCGTAGACAGTGACTCGGGCAATCACCGGATTTGACCGCTTGCTTACCAAGAACGCTGGTGGGAAATATTTTGACCAGTGTCGCAGATATTTGCCTGTGACGATGAATTAGATAGTCGGATTATATTAAACTGAATTGCTCTTGCCGGAATGCTTGGGGCAAAAATTCCTCGTTCGAACTCTAATCTTCATCCATTTCTCGGTAATAGGAAAGTTGGATGGTTCTGGTTTTAGTTGCAATTGTCGTCTTCTGTGTTTGTCTTTGAGGAGAGATAACAGCCGCTGGGATTGAGGTTTACTCCAGAGTAAGTAGACGGGAGGGAGGAGTTGGAGACTTGAATGTCCGTTGGTAGACTTTCAAATTGATTTTAGAGTTCTTCAAATATGCTTGATATACTTTATTAATATACAATAAAGCCTGACAAATTTTGGAGATGGTGCATTCCGTAGAAACAGTTTGATGTCCCGTATTGCTCGGCGAGATATAACAGTTCTTTGAAAGAAATAAAAAAAAGAGATGCCGCAGATTTTATTATGAAGTTTAGAATGTTATGACATACTAAAAATGAATCCGCACAATTTCTTAAACATGACAGTAGAGCAAGGCGTAAAGAAAGAACTGACTATCAATGATAAGAATATTGCATGTATTAACGTTAGCCCTTGATGCAAAGACTGAACTGGAGATTGCATAATCAAGCAAAGGCAGAAATTTAAACATGTGGGAATTGTTATAAATGGCGACTAAAAATGTGACACAGAAAACCGAGAAATTACATTGCAATTCTGCAAGCATTTTCGTTGCAAACGGAATTTTCCTATCTGTTTATATTTTGTTTAGTTTCTGAAAGGCATAGTCTGTCCTCAGGTTTTAAATGTTATAATTCATAGTTTGTAAGAGGAAAAGATTTACACGCATATTTCACTTAAAGTTTAGAATTTTTACATCTTATATTTCCTCTTCCATCTATGGCGAAAAGGAGATATTCTTTTTTAATTTGCTAACTACAAAATGCTACAAAATGTTGTGTTTATCCGCTTTCAGGTGAATACGAATGGAAAGTGTTTTGAATTTGCACAAAACAACAGTGATTAGTCGAAGATTTTCTTTTTAACACTTGATTGGCTTTTTACTGCGTCAACAATTATCTGAAGATATGTTTTATTGGGAGCGTGTGTTTTCTTCTTGGAAATTGGCGTTTTGAAACAGACATACAATGACACACACACAGACACACACTTATATGTATATATATTTATATATATATATATATATATATATATATATTTATACATTGAACATAAAAAATATTAAAAAATTAAAATCTTCAGACATACTGGGTTGTAGATTAATATTCTTTCGTTTTTACTATTATTTCATTTAGATTCCTCGACTAGTTTCGACCAACATGGCCATCATCAGGAGAAAAATTTCTGCTTGCTGGTAGCAGTGAATTTCAGAAATGAATGACTTGATGGATATATATATATATATATATGTGTGTGTGTGTGTATGGGGGTGTGTGTATGTGTGTGTATGTGTGTGTGCATTGTATTTATATATCGGGTGCGTCCGTGCGTATGTGTGGGTGTCTGGACGTGTATGAGATTTTTATATTCCGGCTATTTTAAATATTACATTATGAATATTAATATATGACCATATATTTGTAAATATCTAATTTGGTCACTTTTCACAGGAATATCCATACTTTCTCTCTCATACATACATACATACATGGATATAGATCCGACAGTATGAAGAAAAATATATACGGAAAAAAACAAAACAAAAATCCTTATATACGATTATGCTGTTTTAATGTTAATATGTCAACGTCTGACGTTTCGGTATACTCAAAATTGTAGGAATACGTTTTCACAGCGTCGCCCACGTTACGATAACGTGACCATGTTTTAAACGGAGCGCTGATCTTATAAAACTTTCAGTTATTTGTTTGGATAAGTCTTGTTCTACTGTACATCGTCTTTGTCATGTTGTATTGATAATGTTATATTTATGAATATGTCCTGAAGATGATTTATTATACCGAAACGTCAGACGTTGACATATTAACATTAAAACAGCATAATCGTATATAAGGATTTTGTTTTGTTTTTTTCCATATTTTTTCTTCATATACACACACATATATATATATATATATACATACATATATATATATATATATATATATATATATATAATACTAAATTATATTGGTAGGAATTATTTCAATGAGACCTGATTGTAATTTACATAGCTTTAGAATATAATAAGAAACCTTACAAATCCATATTGGTTATAATTTATTTCGTGTATATTGTTATATTCATCTCTTCAGATCGAATCCTTTTAAGAAATGGAATCAATCCATCCAGACAGCTATACCTGAAGAAAAAGGAGAGAGGGAAGAAAAGTGAGAAAAAAGAAAGAATAAAAAGGAAAACTAAAAAAGAAAAATAATATAAATAATAAAATGGGAAGAAAAATTTTTAAAAATTACAAAAATAAAAGAATATTTTTCAAATTAAAGGAAAGAAAGAATGAGAGAGGGGCGAAAGAGAGAGGCAGAGAGAGAAAGAGAGTGAAAGAAAAAAGTAAAGAATGAAAAAGAAATGATGAGCCAATAGCAAAAATAAGTAGAATAACCTAAAAAAAGTTCCTTAAATGTGCTGAACAAGTTAATATACCGGGTAAGGGAAGGAAAAGTGAATCGGAAGTAAAAGAGTTACAACAATTTGTCTAATAAAGTCATGTCATTTTAGATGGCAATCATCATTACATAATACAATCAACATAATTGTAATCTAATAATAATAATATTAATAATAATAATATCCAACATAATATAATATAATAATTAAATAAAATAAATAAATAAATGTGTAAATAGAACTAATAAATTCAGATAATTATAAAAACTAATTTAGAATATACAAAATTGACAACGTTAATGATACTGAAGACAATCCTATTAATAAAAGTAAAATATAAATTATTATTTAACTGAATCTAGTCGCCGAATTATCAAGTGGCCTTCCTCTATGGATAGGGCCTGCTCAGAGATGGGTGAAGAATGATCAGCAGCCATCCAGATACCCCGAGGTGGTCCAGGAAGGAAAGTTCTCTAGGTAGGTGAGATGATCAGTGGCTATGTGGTCACTAGATTTCGGTTGAAGGAATTGAAACCTAAATCCTTAGCTCTAGTGCAGGTAAGTCGGCGGCGAATAACCATGTGGTCACTGAGGGAAAAAATGCGAAGTTTACGAGCAGCAATGCGGGCTGATCAGCAGAGGAAATCAAATCAATCCTGGAAGACATGAGGAAGCGCATTAGTAAGTTAAGTAGAGCAGAACGCCTTGCCAAAAAGAGACAGAAGGCTGCAAAGGCCCAAAAGTCATTCACGGGAAGTTTTTTCCGCTTCACGAATTAGTTGTTTAGAGAGAAGACTAGCGGAACGTTGACCGTTGATCAGGAGGAGCTGAAGAGACACTTTGTGTCCTCTGATGCCAGCAGGGAGGTCCTAGTCGAGTTGCTGTCTGGTTAGTTCAGGCTTGACGCCACGGAACTAGCTTTTGATGAGTTTCCATTGACTTGGAAGGAGGTCCAAGTTGAGAACGTGTTCTGCGGGCGGTCCTATTGGTGTCCCAAGCTGTTGAGGTGTTTGTGGAGGCTTCTTGTGAATATTTGGGAAGGTGGTGATGTTCCGGAATGTTGATGTCGGGCTGATGGTGTGTATATACCGAAGGAGGAGAATTCGTTGACACTTAGTTTCGCCCAATATCTCTCATGAACGTTGAGGAAAAGTATTCTTTAATGTGTTTACCAGGAGGCTGACGGGCTACTTGCTGGGAATAACTATATAAACACTAGTATATAAAAGGAAGGGGTCCCGGTGTTTCCTGTGTGCTTGGAGCGTGGGTCAATGATTTGGGCAGAGATACGCCTGGCTAAAACTGCAAGGAAGAATATTCACGTCATCTGAATGGATCTTGCTACACCTTATGGTTCAGTTCCGCATAACATGATACAACTAGCGTTGGATTTCTTCTACGTTCCGCAGAGATGCAACAATGAAGTACACTACAAGTTATGTGAAGCTGCAGAGGGGAATTGCTATGGGATGTGCCATCTCTCCAGTACTGTTTGTGATG
Organism: Acanthosepion pharaonis; assembly: GCA_903632075.3. NCBI lineage: Eukaryota > Metazoa > Mollusca > Cephalopoda > Sepiida > Sepiidae > Acanthosepion > Acanthosepion pharaonis. The sequence goes on from CAHIKZ030004683.1 coordinate 2,604,679, forward strand.
GTGATAGAGGTGATCCTGAGAAGTCTGAATCCAAAGTACCAATTCCTGCAGAATGAGGTCAAAATCCGAGAATTTATGGATGATTTAACAAGAATTCAAGATGATAAGAAAGTAGCACAGTTGCTTCTGGTTAGACTTGCAGAGTTGGTAGAATGGAGACAGATGGCCTTCAAACCAAAGAAAACCAGGTCACTGTTTATGAAAGGAGTTTCTGTCATTAATGAAGTGTTTTCCATCGCATGTGAAAAGATACCAACAGTGCCGGAGCAAGCTGTGAAGAATCCTGTGAGGTGGTATAACTTCCCTGTGTCAGATCGTTACTGTGGGTTGAAATCCAGCTACAAGCGGAGGTAGGTCTGCAAAGCATAGACCAATGTGGGATTCCCGGGAAATTTAATGTTCGATGTATGCATTTTGGGGTGATGCCGAGACTAATGTGTCCGCAATCTGTCTTGAGCTGAGATAATTGAGAGGAAAATCAGTAAATGCTTACGGAAGAGGCTTGGTGTTGCGAAGATTCTGTCGCCGGTCGCTTTGTATTGCAGCTCGTGAGGACGGGGGCTTCAGTTACCTGTTACTTTTCTGGTGAAGGAGTACAAGGTGGCAAAGGTGAGATTGAAGTCCGTGCTATGTAAACTTAAAGATGATGTAATCCTGCAAAATATGCCGAAGGTGAAGACAGGGAGAAAGTGCAAAGAGTCAGCAGTGGATGTGATGTTAAAGCAGGCAGAAGTTCAGAATGTTTCAAGAGAGGATCGCGCTGGACTTGGTCTAGTTGAGAGGGAGCGATTCTGATCAGAGGCCAGTAGTCAGGAGCAATGCAAGTTACAGGAACAGGAGGTTCGGAAGCTCGAGGAGGAGAAACGTTTGGTGCGAACTGCCTAACAGGTTTAGCGTAGTCGGTGGCTCAACTGGGAGGGTATTGAGGGTGTTCAGATTAGTTGGTCTGGTTGGTGGCGTCTCAGAGCAGGAAATTTGAGGTTCCTCATACAGGGAGCATATGATGTATCAATATCACCGGCAAATTTGAAGAGACGGGGAGTGCAGGAGTCACCCTCTTATCGCTTGTGCGGTGCATATGGGGACTTGAACATCATAATGTCATGCGACCCGAAGGCGCTAGAGAACGGCTGGTACAACTTCTGGTTCTGGACTTTGTGGCAGCAGCTGCGAGAAGTGCTAGTATACCTGCGAAGGATTGCCTTCATGAAGCAAGGTGTGACTGACACAAGGCAGAAGACCAGATCAGAGGACTCAAGGAAGTGGATAGAGTTGATTGATGCTACACTTCCAGTTGAGGTTATTGTGTCTGGACTGAGGTCAGATCTAGTGTTAATTAATAGCGAGAAGAAACATCTGTTGTTTGGCGAGCTGACAGTGGCATGGGAAGAAAGGATTGAAGAACCTCATAAAGAAAGCTGCTTTGGTATGAGGAACTGGTGGCTAAATTCTGTGAGATACATCATATGCTGCACCCTCGTGCCGTTTGAGTTTAGCGGTAGAGCATTTCCTTCTGCTTCCTCAAAGAGATTCCTCAAGTGTGCTAGTATCCAAAAGCCAAATAAGGTAATAAAGACTAGTGACGAAAAAGCGGTGGAAGACAGTGCATGGATTACCCAGAAATTCGTATCGAGTCGCATCCAACTAACAACATAGACCATTTGCAACGTAACATCATCCAGCTGTTGCGAGCCCACCGTATTGAGAAGTACTGAGCGTAATGGGCCGAAACTTTGCTGGTGAATTGTGCTCAGCTGAAGATTGCAGCTGGTCTGGAGTACTTGATGTGTACATGAGTTCAATAAAAAATAAAAATGATGTAGGCATCGGTAAGATAATCACATAAATAACTAAATATATCTACAAATCTATATATAAAAATGTGTGACAGGCAATGTAACTACATATATACATAGAGATATATCAATGCACGTGCTCACGTTTGTGCCCATATCAAATAAGAATCAACATTTCAAGTGTATATCCCCAAAAGTCAATGTTTTTATGGAATTTTAAATTTGCTCTTATGTCAACATTTGAAAAGAAGCCCATTTCTTTAATTCAACAATTGGTCGGCATTTTTATATTTAATTCTTATGATCTTTTTCTGTATGCATAGATTGCATCTGTCCGGGAAGTTGTTGGGAATTTGAGACTGACAGATGATATCCCATTTAATTTTAGTGTGAAACCGCTATCTTTAAGTTCGAGTTAGATAGAGCAGTTTGGTTTCTTAAAGAAGAATTGAAGGAGGGAATACTGGTGATTGTAGAATCTCTCTTTCCAATTCCCAGCGTGTATCCCGATGTATACTATTTTATCATTAATATTTTCTTATGGAAAATAGTAGCTTGTGATACTGCATATTCCGAATTACAGTTATCTTCAACTGGACAGTTGCTTCCGGTTGTACAATTACAAGAGCGTTTGTTTTCTATATTGCCGTCATAAACATAATTTATAATATTTTATTTAATAATTTATCTTTTTATATTTTACTATTATTAATAGTATTATTTTTTATTATTTTATCGTCATTAATTTTTCATATTCTAATTTTTTTATAATTATCTAAATTTATTAGTTCTATTTTTTATTTTATTTATTTTATTGATTATTTTATTATATTATTTATGTTGCATATTATTATTATTATTATTATTATTATTGTTATTATTATATACTCTTTAATAAATAAACGGAGAGTCTACTCAAATAAGAGTATCCACTAAAAATAAAGTTTAAAATAATAGAATCTGTCGTATAATAAATGCATTTATTCTTTAGAAAATTGTTTCATACTATCATAGAGATAAAAGCAATATGGAATAATTTCATGTCGTTCATTGATATCAAAATGTCCAAGAATAAAGCAAGATATACAACCAATTTCAAATGTTTATTATTTAGATGTTTTTGTTTTATTTCTTCACTAGACACATTTACTATAATCACGATTGGCTAAAAAAAAAAGAAAAGAAAGATAATCATTACAATAAAATAGAAAGAATATAAAACATCACTTTGAATAAAGCTCATCCTACTCTAACTATAAGCATAATATAGATCAGAATGTTGAAGTTAAGGTTCAGACCGAACTAGACATTTCGGAGACAGGAAGATATAAGAAGGCAATAAGTAACAGAGATGGAGGACTGAAAAAATATTATCGAGGATAGTTTTGTTCAAGAAAATATAGACCTGACGTTGAGGCTCAGTAAACGTAGGCCGGGATACTGAGAGAGGGAGACAAATACATGCCTCACTCCTACTACAACGTCAGCGAAATGAGAGGCCATATTGATCAAATAGATTCTTGTGGCAAACCAGATCAACAAATTTATTGGTTGTCGTTAAAAGAAGTGCAGAAATATGGAAGACATATTTGATTTAATTCAAGTTGGAAGCAACACAGTCTGGAAAAATCATCAATATGCAATAAATAATGTCGTTTACTATTTTTCTTCTTGTAGGACGAAATGAAGAGTGTAATTCTAAGTAAGTTTGGTGAACTATTACACTTATTGTATAGGTTGATTCTAGGTAATATAGATAATCTCTCTCTCCCTATATATATATATATATATATATATATATATATATATATATAGGGAGAGAGAGAGCGAAAGGTTTTGTTGAATAATATCAAGAAGTTGTGTAGATAAATTTTTTATTGAAGTTTCAGATTTCCGAATTAGTTGTTTTATTTTGTTATTTTCTTTATCTTTTATTTTTGAAACAAAAAGAAAAATAATCTAAATGAATTCTGCTAGATTATATACAAACAAACAAAAATTCCCAGCATCCCTCGTTCATGCGCTTGTCTAGTCGTATCAACCTAACAAATGTTGTTCGATAATGTCGCAAAGGACAAAATACATCACATGAAAACTTTTTTCCGACCTAGTCTCCTAATATATATATATATATATATATATATATACCAGGTCTAACAGCAAAATTGTTCAAATCGTGTAATAGTCAAATTGTCCAATTGTTAGATAAAGATTTGATCCTTTGTATCTTAGAAATGACTAAATATATCTTACTTGAATTCTCAAAGGTTTTTCTAACACTATTGGATTGTAGTTTGAGCATATATATATATATACCTTCAATCAGCTGTTAACCGAGGAAGGAAATAGCTTGCAAAATATAACGCTTTCAAAGCGATACTTATATCTTTTCTTCATCTTACACCGCTAATTTGCTTTCCATCATCATGTCTGATGGTAACCCCGTGAGAGAAAATCCTTGCGTTTACTTGGTATCACGTTGTACACTGAAATGAAGTGGAATGATGATAATGAATCAGGTATGTTGCTAGATAATTTGGTTCACTGTGTCGTAATAGACAACTTATGTCGACAGAATCATTCTTGCATGTATAAATTTATAAATTTGCCGTTTTTCTTCTACTGAATACTGATGACACATCTGATCTGGTGTTACATATCTCGAAATTCTTGACAAAATACAAATAAACGGCTGTAAAATGTCTGTCCTGACAATTCGACTTCAGTAACTTTCTCACAGCTGTGACGTGACTTTTGTTTCTATAAATATTTTAATGGCGATTGATCTAATGAGTTTTTCTGTTACTTATCATGACCCCATGTATTTAAGCTTATTTGTTTTAATGTTGAATTAGCCAAATTTAACCGTATCTTCTATTCTTTTACGCTTTTTTTTTCATTAACATATCTGGAAATCTCTTCCGGTTTTCTTGTAACGTAGGAAAGGTTACTAAATGAGGAATATTGGTTTGTTTAGTTTGCTTTACGGCATATCAAATTCAATGGGTTATTTAATGCCGGTAAAATTTTCATTGTTGATAAAATTTTCCTTCCCGGTAATATTTTTTTTCGAAAAATGCATTGCTGGTAATATTTGATTTTGAAAATGTACTGCTGGTAATAATTTCTTTTACAAAATATTTATAGTATTAAAACCTATTTTACACTTTCATCATGTCTTGACCCCAGTTTGGGGGTTAGGTATTTTACCATAGCTGGGACCCTAACAGATGCTACCACCAGGATCAGGGTGGACCGGGGAAAATCATCAGTTAAGAGATGGTTGCATGCGCTTCAAAACCTCCTGATCAGACGCCTTGCTCTTGGACATGGTTTATCGTCTTAACCAAGACGTGGATGTAGTTTATCGTCATAACCAGGACGTAAATAAGGAATAACTGAAACGGAAGTTGGAAATGATATGGTAATGTTTATAACATCAACAAAATACAATACTCGCCAGCGGCGTGAAGTAGGTAAACCACTACTAGTGGTGGACTACTTAGACAGCATATTACCCTCACTT